>PVKS010025659.1:0-29578 GCA_004027875.1 Aplodontia rufa | reverse complement strand
AAAAAAAAAGAAAAAGTTTTTTAAAAAAAAATTGGGGACAGTGAGAGAATGAGAGAAGCAATTTTTATTCCGTTTTTCATGTGACTTTCATTCCTTGGGCACCTTGTTGTGTGCGTGGTGCTGGGGTTTGAACTCGAGTACTTGTGCATGCCAGGCAAGCGCCGTAACCACCGAGCCACCGCTCCAACCTTCTCATATGCTATCTTAATTGATGATGCTCACAGTGTAAGGTAGTAGTGACATTTTAAGAAGTGGAAACAGTTTATTTATAGTTCAGTTGTATAGCTGGTAAGTGACAAAGCTAAAACCTAAGCCTTCAGCTCAGACCTGTGCTCTATCATGTCACTACATTTGACTGTCTCTATTGATTCATAATTCACATACCATAAAATCCACCCTTTTAGAGTATATAATTTAGTAGTTCTTAGTACATTCACAAGGTTGTACAGCCATCACCCCTGTGTAATCTCAGACATTTTCATCACCCAAGGGAGAAACCCTGTTGTACCTATTGATAAATTCTGAGCCCGCCTGCAACCATTAGCCTACTTTTTGTTTTTCAATTTGCCTGTTGTGGGCATTTCATATAAATGTAATGGTACAATTTGTGACTTTTGTGACAGGCTCTTTTCACTTAGTGTGATTTTTCTCTTTTTTAAAGATATAAGTTTAATTAGCAAGGTTTATAATGTATTCAAGGGAGAATGGGGACAGTCTCAAAGAGAGCTACCTTTGGGCTAAAGCAAGGAATATGCATTCAAGGGAGAAGACAGGCCACTTTGTTTAGGATTCAGCCATATTGCAGTACGTATAAACACTTTGTTCCTTTTTGGGGTTAAGTATTTCATTGTATAATATGGCATTTTGTTTATCCATTCATTAGTTGATGGATGTTTGAGTTTTTAACTGTTCTGGGTAGTTCTGCTGTGAACCTTCATGAACACATTTTTGGGTATAATAATTTTACTTAGAGGTATAATTATTGGGCCATATGTTGACTAAGTGTTTAACCTTATGAGGAATTACCACACTGTTTTCTCAAAGCAGGTGTACCATTTTACATTCCCAGAATGAGAACATACAGAGTAAGAGCGTTCTGATTTCCCCATATTTTCATCAGCATTTTCTTTTATCTTTTTTTTTTAATAGCTCTCCTGGTAGGTATTAACTGATATTGTGGTTTTGATTTGCATTTACCTGGTAGATAGTATTATTAAGCATCTTTTCATGTGTTTATTGGCCATTTCTATGTCATCTTTGGAGAGTCTATTCAAATCCTTGGCTGATTTTTTTTATTGGATTATCTTTTTTCTTGCTGAGTATAAGAGTTCTTTATATTTATATTCAGATACATGGTTTGTGGAAAATTTCTTACATTTTGGAGTTTTTTTTTAAATTTTCTTGATATTGCCCTTGGAAACACAAAAGTGTTAAATTTTAGTGATGATCAGTTTATTTTTTTCTGTTTGTGCTTTTGGTGTCATAGCTAAGAGCCATTGCCTAATCAAAGACCATGAAGACATCAGTGCTTTCTTCTAAGTGTTTCATAATTCTAGCTCATTTAGAGTTTTGATCCATTTTGTAAGCATTTAGTACGAGGTCCAACTTTTGCTTATTGCACCATTTTTCGAAAGATTGTTCTTTCCCACATTGAATGGTCTTGCAACTTTGCTAAAAACCAATTGGCTGCGGATTTTCAGTTATAGTCCATTGAGCTTTATGTTTGCATTTGATTTCATTGACCTGTTTGCTTTTAGAAAGTCTTGTCTTTTTGTTTTTTTTTAGTGCATCATCATTTCTCTTTATTTTTCTTATCACAGAATCTTCCTTTACTTTTTTTTTTTAAAGAGAGAATGTGATAGAATCAACTTTATTCATCTGGCCCTTATTTCCTGGACACTTAGTTGTGTATGTTGCGCTGGGGTTTGAACCCGGGTCTTTGTGTATGCCAAGCAAGTGCTCCAACTGCTGAGCTCATACTCTAGCCTCGGGGTGCTTGTTTTAATGGTAGTTACAACATTAAAAAGAAGAGGAAACAACAAAGATGAAGAACCTTAACTCAAGCTGTGTATGACATATACAGAGTTTGAATTGTTTTTTAAAATTATAAATCATTCAGATTAATCCTGCTGAGTTTTTTTCCACCCCCATTCTGTGAAATAGGAGATTCGATGAAGAGTGCTGCAGGAGAGTTTGCAGATGATCCTTGTTCCTCAGTGAAGCGAGGCAACATGGTGCGGGCAGCTCGAGCTTTGCTGTCTGCTGTTACCCGGCTGCTGATTTTGGCTGACATGGCAGATGTCTACAAATTACTTGTTCAGCTGAAAGTTGTAAGTACGGGCCTGTTTGTAATTTGTTCTTTGTGTATCACAGTGAAGCTGATGCTGGCCATTAGTTCAACAATTTTTATGATTTAGTTTGGTTTTGAACTTGGCTTATCTAAATGAACCATGGATGTTTTTGTTTAATTTATACTTATTACTCTTTGAAGTGTACATGATCTGGGCCCTCCCATGAGGCAGTGTTGTCTTGGTTCTGATGAAGAACTTATAGCAAAAGTATTGTTTTGTCTCTTTCAATTTTTGCCATACTGATTAAATATTTCCTTGTATTGATAGTCTTCCAGAATTGAGAAACAAAGATAAATTAAATTGTATACTTTTATGTAGAGGCTGATATGATAGTGTACTTTCCTCCTTTTTTTTCTTTTTCTTTTTTTTTAAAGAGAGAGGGACAGAGATAGAATCGATTTTTTTATTTAGTTTTTCATGTTGCTTTTGTTGCTCAGACAACAAAACACTGTGTTCATGGTGCTGGGATTTGAACCTGGGTACTCGCGTATGCCAGGCAAGCACAATAACTGCTGAGCTACCACTCCAGCCCCCTTCCCTCCTTTTATAAAGCACTCAGTGTAATAATAGGAGGAGGTCCATGGCAACTCAAGAGATTTAAGTTTGAATTGCTCTCTAAGTTGTTGTTAAATAAGATGGTATCCAGTAATTTTTTTGTTTTTATCTATAGACTTGTACAGTTTAGAACTTGTGTTTTTTGGGGTTGTGTTTTATAGGTGGAAGAAGGTATATTGAAACTGAGGAATGCTGGCAATGAACAAGACTTGGGAATACAGTATAAAGCCCTGAAACCTGAAGTGGATAAGCTGAACATTATGGCAGCTAAAAGACAACAGGTACAGTCATTATTTGGGGATATTTTTAAAAATTGTTTATTTTATTAGTGGGGGAGGGACTCGTTTTTGACTGTATGCTAAGGTACCATGATCTTCCTCTGCTAATTTTTTTTTTCTTTTTAAAGAGAGAAGGGCAGTGAGGGGTTGGGGATTTAGCTCAGTGGCAGAGTGCTTGCCTAGCACGTGCAAGGCCCGAGTTCGGTCCTTAGCCGTGGAAAGAAAAAAGAGAGAAGGACGGTGAGAGAGAGAGACAGAAAGAATCAATTTTTATTGAGTTTTTCACATGGCTTTGGTTGCTCTGACACTTACTTGTGTATGTGGGTGCTGGGGTTTGAACCTGTGTACTTGTGCATGCTGGGCAAGTGCCGTAACCATCGAGCTACCGCTCCAGTCCCTACTAATATAGTTTAATTAAAACATTTAAACTAAGGTATCATTTCAGTATTGTGCTCTTAACAGAGCTATAACTAATTTATATTCTTGTTATCCTCCTATCTTAATTCTTGAGAATATTTTAAGTAGTTTAGCATTTTTGATGAACATAGCGTAAAGGCTTTGTTACTGTGTTCAAGAATTAACTTGAGTTATTGATAGTTTAATTTAGATCTTTAGGAAACCTAAACAAGTTAAAACATACAAAGTTAACTGTATATCTGGAACCCTCTCCGACCCTCACCCCCCCAGTGCTTGTCACTTTTTTTTAAATTTAGAGAGAGGGCCAGAGAGAGCGAGAATCAATTTTAGTTTTTCATGTGGCTTTCGTTCCTCTGACATTTGGTTGTGTGTGTGCATGGGGTCTGAACCTGCATCCTTGCGCATGCCAGGCAAGCACTGTAACTGCTGAGCACCACCCCGCCTCCAGCCCCTTTTGTCGTCATTCTTGTGTTGACTTAGTCTTTATCACATCCAATCTGGGGCCAGTTAATTCTGGAAGAACTTGTTTAATCGAGTGGTAATTCTATGAAAATACCAAGGTAGCAAGATTTTGTTCATGATTTATTTAAGGTTCTTGATAAAAATGCTAATTTGAATAAGTGAAATAAATGTTCAGTTGTATGTAAAGTTTGAGTAGTTCTTCTGTCCTCAAAACCTAGCCTGATCTTGCCTTCTGAAGCCTTACTATCATTTAGGAAATGTGAGAACATTTAGACTGCAGGTTAACTATTGTGCATCTTTGCAAAATGGTAGACTAGGTAAATAGTTGGTGTTTTGAGGTGAAACGTAACAGTTCAGAATTTTGTACACAATTGGAGAGACTTACTGGAAAGTAATGCTGTTTGAGTATTTTGTGTGCTGTGAATCCATTGAGTTCCTTGTATATGATCCCCAGTATTGAGTGGCTGTAGATGTCAAATGTTTTTTCAAAATAAGATAATGTAAAAATCGTAGTCTTTGTATACATGCTGGATAATCCTTTTTTCGCCCTCTATATCCTGTTTTCCATCCTTGCTTACCCTGTTATCTGCCCAAGGACCTAACATGTCTGAAGGCATCAATGGGCTCCTTTTGCCCTGTGACTCCTGATTAGGTTTATCCAGTGGAAGCTCAAACAGCAGTTAGAGGAGATAGAATGAAGGTGGGGTGTTAATCCACAGGCCCCCCAGCTGTTGGTTGCCCTGGGTGGATAAAAGGCAAAGCTCCTATCATGCAGCATTCCACACACACCCTGCTCCCTGGGTTCTGGTGACAGCTGCCTCCTCTTGTCCTTTCAGGCCTAAGTGTCCTCTAACAGCCTTGTGGTTTCCCTGTACCTTTGCAGCATAGTTCCTTTGACTTGCCTGTTCTTACTTTGATCTTTTTTACTGTTGAGCTTTTGAGTGATATATGCTCCCATTTTCTAGAGTTTGTAGTATGTCATGGTCTTTTAGGCTTCGCCTCCTACACAAAAATCCGTTGAGGGCTGGAGCAGTGGCTTAGCAGTTATGACACTTGCCTGGCATGCACGAGTACATGGGTTCAAATCCCAGCACCATGTACACAATGGAGTGTCAGAATAATGAGGGCCACATGAAAAACTCAATAAAATTGATTCTCTCTCTCTTAAAAAAATAAAAAAATCCATTGAGTAGACCATTTGTGGGCTTCTGAGTGAGCCCTCTTCAAAAAATGGCCTTTCACAGAACGTGGCCCTTCATGTGTATTCCTATAAACTAGTGCTTTTCTTGGGAATTCAAATTCTGTTCTTTTTATCCTAAGGACCCCCACCTATTGAAAACTTCATTCTGGGTACTTCCATATTCAACTTCATTTGGGTGTTACCTTCTGGTTTCCTTCAGTAATTGGTTGTTTTCTCATACTGTGTGTTTTCCGACTAAACTCTTTCTCTGCTGTATGTTAGCTCCTTGGTCTGTTTTCACCATTGATTTTTTTTCCTCCTCCTTTCCCCAGAGATGTTATGTGATAATTTGCTTTCTCATCAAGCCTTTCATCTTTGTAGGTAACCTTTGTCCAGGAAAACGGGTATTTCCTCAGAACCCTTAGCTGCCCTAGTATCATTTAACATCAGCCACTCATTAAGAAAGACCTCATAAGGTCCACATGTTTTCTGGGATTTATCATTTTTGTTCTTAAAGTTTTTCTTGACTATGGCATGGTAGTCATGATGATGTTGCTGACCATGATAATGAACAAAAATGCTTTGTTAAAGTTACTGTTATCTCTAACCAAGTGTTTACTATGTGCCAAGCACTTTTTTTTTTCTTCTTTGCAGAGCTAGTATGACCCAGGGCCTCATGCACTCTAGGCAAGTGCTCTATCACAGAGCTGCAGCATCATTCCTATTAAAAACCCTTTATAAACAAACTGAATTTAATCTTCAGAAAATAGTAAACCGGCAGATACTATTATTGCCCACATACTAATTTTTACAAATGAAGGAACTGTAACAGGTTATGTAATCTGGCAAGGTTTTTCACTTAGTAAGTTGTAGAGCTAGGATTTGAACCTAAGCTGTCTGGCTTGAGGACAAGGATTTTGTCTTTTTAATTGCTCCTATAATCCTCAGTTCCTAGAACATTGCTTAGATTTAGTAGTTCCCAGTAATTATTTGTATAATGAATGTCTAAACAAATTACTTGTTATACTGCAGATCCATCCTGGAGTGGGATTCTAAGTATGATTGTAATTCATTACTTTTCTGGGCAAAAATACTGTTACTGTCTAGAAGTGTTAAATTCTATTAGCCTCTGGGCCTTACTTTGACTATAAGGGTGTTTTAATCCATTTTGTGTTTCTGAATACCACATATCAGGTAATTTATGATGAACAGATGTCATTTAGCTCATAGTTTTGTAGTTAGGTGAGTCCAAGAGCATGCTCTCAACTGATCTGCTCAGCATCTGATGAGAACCTTCTTACTGCATTCTGACATGGCAAGAGTATCAGGTGTCAAGAGAGAGCTTATGTCTCTTCCTCTTTTAAAACCACCAATGCCATCTTGAGGGCCCTACCCTCATGACCTCATTCAATCCTAATTACCTCTCCAAAGCCTCACCTGTGAATAACATTATAAATGATTTTGGGGCTTGTTTACAACATGTAAACTTTTTGGGGGGCATATTCAAACTATACCAAAGGATAAAGGTGACGGCAGAGGTAAGAGTGAGCTGGCATCAACCTTGGTTCCTGTAAGGAGGACCACCTCTGCCTCAAGCTTTCATCTCTGGGTCTTTGGCATGCCAGGGACTGAGTGCTTTGATGTTCATATTTCTTTCACTCATGTTCAGAGAACTTACTGAGATATTAGAACCCAGTGCCTCTTATTTCTTAGCTAGTCTATAAACTCTGCTTTGCATGATTATTTTTCCAAAATCTTGAATAGGTACATTACCACTGTCATAATCATTTGAATCCCAGACCATACACCTGATCAAATATATAATGGGTCTATAATTTTATTTTGTTAAAAGGGAAATAACAGGAAAGTTTCACTTGAATTTTCGTCTTTTGGATAGAGATAGTGTTATTAACTGATGAGAGGTTAGCTTCTATTTCTTAGTCATTGCATGGAATGAATAGTTCAAATTGTTATTAGAGTTCTCTGTATGTTTTCTGTTTGACTGTTCCTGAGTCAGCTTGAACCATAACTGGATTGGTAAAGTTGAGGAATTATAAAAGCTAAACTAGACCACAGTATTTTAATTTTATAAGTAATCCATTACATTGTTTAATAGCTCATGTTTCCTAGTAATCTAGGTTACTTATCAGCACTATATATGTGTGTATGTTTATGTGTGTGTGTGTGTGTGTATTTTTTTTTTTTTTTAATGAGGTTGAACCCAGGGGTACTTAACCACTGAGCCACATCCCAGCCATTTGTTTTTTATTTTGAGACAAGGTCTTGCTAAGTTGCTGAGGCTGGCATTGAACTTGTGATTCTTCTGTCCAGTTCCTGAGTCACTGGGATTATAGGCATACGCCACCATGCCTGGCAGCATTGTATATCTTGAATAGAATGCTTAAAATTTTTTTGTTGTGGATGGACACACTACTATTCATTTAATTTTTATGCAGTGCTGAGGATAGAACCCAGTGCCTTACATGTGCTGGGCAGTGTTGCTCTACCCCTGAGCTACAACCCCAGCCCAAACATTGATTGATTTGTTTTGTTTCTCCTGGACTAGGGACTGAATGGAGGGGTGTTTTATCACTGAGACATATTACCAAACGTTTTAATTTTTTTTTGAGTTTGAGACAGGGTCTTGGTTCTTGAAGAGGTCTTCCTGCTGAGTTGCTGGGATCATAGATGTGTGCCACTGTGCCCAGCATTAATTTTTGTTCTCACTGCAATTAATAATGATGCTCACTGTACTGTCCTATTTATAGTCTTTATTTACCAAAGAGCTAGTTTCTTTGTGCTAAGGCAAAAGTATTTTTTATGAAGAAAGAGGGAGAGAATGAGATAGAATCAATTTTCTTAATTTTTCCATCTGGCCTTAGTTTCTCCAACACTTAGTTGTACATGTGGTGCTGGGGTTCGAACCTTTGTCCTTGGGCATGCCAGGCAAGCATTCCAACTTCTGAGCCACTGCTCCAGCCCCTGTAGAAAGTACTTTTAAAAAGGAAAATAAACACTTTTGCAGTAAGGATAAATAATGATATTTAGTTGTCATTTTCATCACAGATTAAAATATATTCCCATACTTGGCGAATAGGAGTGTGTCAGATTTTTTAAATTTTTTTTAAAGAGTGAGAGAAAGGGCTGGAGCGGTAGCTCAGTGGTTACGGTGCTTGCCTAGCATGTGCGAGGGCCCGAGTTTGAACCCCAGCACCACGTACACAACTGAGTGTTGTAGCAACAAAGGCCGCATGAAAAACTAAATAAAGTTGTTTCTCTCTCTCCCTCCCCCTCTCTTCACTGTCCCTCTTTCTTAAAAAAAAAAAAAAAAAGTGAGAAGGATAATCAGTTTTATTTTTTCATCTGGCCTTTGTTTCTCCAACAAGTAGTTGTGTACATAGTGCTGGGATTTGAACTTTGGTCATTGAGCTTGTCAGCTCTCTAAGCTCTGAGCTACCATTCAGCCCCCCAGAGATAATGTTTTAGAGTGAAGGCAAGACATTAGAAAATGCCACAGAGAATATGTGCACCAACTGTTTAAGTGTAATGTTTAACAGTAACCCCTCATCATAATTTGAGTCTTGAAATGATGGCCAGTTTCTAAATCCACAGGGACCCATTTTTCAATATTTAGCTTAATGTAGTCTTTGGAAAAATAGAAGCTTATTATGCCAGACCAGGAAGTGGCTTGGGAAAATCAGATGTTGGATAGTAATTTTAGGTGACCACAAGTATCTTTAGTAACCTCTATAAGAGGCTGTGCTGATCTAAGTTATAGACACTTAGGAAGAATGCCAAATCTGATCGCAAAACATAAAACACCATAGTACAAGTGCTTAAAGGCAGATACCTCCCTAGAAGACTGAGAGTCCTCTGGGTTGTGGTGAAGGCAAGACATTTAGAAAACTCCATGAGGACCTGGTATACCAGCTGGTTAAGTGTCATGTTGGCCACAGCCCCTGGAAGAATGTGAGTCTTGAAATGATTCCTCATTCTGTAAATTCAGAGGGTCCTGTTTCCAAATATTTAGCCTAATGTATTGTGCTGTAACACATTTGAAGTGCTGTTAACCATTACTTGCAAATTCAGGTTCAAAAGGAGAAAAGAAGTTTATTAGGAAAAGTAAACTTTCGTTTTTGAATAAAGATGCAAGCCTTAAGATACTGAGATGAAGTTTCAGAAGAAAGGAATTCAATTTGATGTTTCTAATGCTTAATTAGGAATTCATCTAGGAAGATGAGCCATTAAGCAGCTAAGTCACACTTTTAATCTTGTAATTGACTTTGGTCATTTTAAGTTAATTTTCTCTTATTGTTTACATATAGTACTCATTTTATAAACATTTAAATTTGTACTCTAGGATTCATTTGGTGACTTAAAATCATACATTAAATAGAGTGATCAGTTAGAGTTATCACCCATATTCACATTCCTTTTCTACAGTGGTGATCCACATTTACCAGGAACTTTTTTTCTCTGACTAACTTCAGTAACAAAGGAATGCTAGAAATGCCCCCTTATGGTCTTGCTTAGTGTAAAGGAATACTAGAAATGCCCCCTTATGGTCTTGCTTAGTGTTGGTATCACTTAATTGTTACTTTGCATATCTACCCAGCCTACTCAGTAGATACCATTAGTGAAAATGATGCCTAATATCAAATCCTTTTTTTTTTTTTTTTTTTTTGGAGAGAGGGACAGTGAGAGAGAAAGAGAATCAATTTTATTTAGTTTTTCATGTGGCTTTTGTTGCTCCGACACTTAATTGTGTACATGGTGCTGGGGTTTGAACACACATCCTCGCACATGCCAGGCAAGTGTTCCAACTGTTGTGCTATCGCTCTAACCCCATCTCAGATCCTTTTAACTGTGGATTTTAATGGGGTACAGGAAATTGAAAAGGATTTTTTTCACTTAAGACCATATCTGTATAGAATATTATCATGGATTGACATCTTGGAGCATGTGAGTCTTAACTTTATAACTTAATGACTTGTGAACTGAAGAATTTTATTGTGTAAGGTAAGTATGATTCTGTGTCTTAAGGTGGTCTTTGGTTGCAAAAAGGGAGAGGAGTTGTGTGCTTGTGAGAATAGCTGGCTACATCCTCACCTAGGTGGTTTGCATAGTCATATACAATTGTAGTTCTACTCGGTATTTCCCAAAACTCTTCTAATGAACTTGTGTGCCTTCACAAATCCTCATTCTCTTGCTTTGTTCAAATGTGTCTATGTGATCTTTGTATTTTGGTTGGTGGGAGTAGGTACATGTAGCTATACCATTTTAACTGTGCTGTGCTAGTGCTTTACATGCATTATCCCAAACAATAAAAGAGCTGTTGTTAATGCTGATGTTTTATAAAAGGAGAAACTGAGCACAGAATTTAAAGTAAGGTCACAATAGCCAGGGAAAAGTAGACTCGAAAATTTAAATCCAATGTAATTCTAAAGCTTAAACTCAACCTACTAACCCGTACTGCTTCCTTTGTGATTAACTTTCAAGTCAGATTGTTAATGAAAATAATATGTCTGATAAGTAGAATTCTTACTTTTCTGCCTGTACCAGTAAATTTTTATGTGATTATAACCCATATAAAGAATGCTCCAATTTCTTATTTTGCTCTTGTAGGAACTGAAAGATGTGGGTCATCGTGATCAGATGGCTGCAGCTAGAGGAATCTTGCAGAAAAACGTTCCAATCCTCTATACTGCGTCCCAGGCATGCCTACAGCACCCTGATGTTGCAGCCTATAAGGCCAACCGTGACTTGATATACAAGCAGCTTCAGCAGGCAGTCACAGGCATCTCCAATGCAGCCCAGGCTACTGCATCAGATGATGCCTCTCAGCATCAGGGTGGAGGAGGAGGAGAACTGGCATATGCTCTCAATAACTTTGATGTAAGTTACACTTGGGAGGGGACTTTATAGACTTCACCAATCCCCAAAAGTTAACACTTAGATTTGTGTTATAAGTAGGAAATTATTGTTATGAATCATCAGTCTACTTGATCATAACTTGGTTTAAAGCTTTTCTGTTTTCTTGGTTTGAGTTGAACTTTTGGATTGTCTTATGCAGTTTGTGATTTCTGTGAGGCCTTTTTTTTTTCCCTTTTGGTACTGGGGAGTGAACCCAGAGACATTTTACCACTAAACTACTTCTCCAGCCCTTCTTGTTTTGAGATAAGTTCTTGGTAAGTTGCTAAGGGCCTCCCTTAGTGGAGAAAAGCCTCAAACTTTGATCCTCCTGCCTCAGCTTCCAGAGTTTTTGGCTTTGTGGGTGTATACCACCACACCTGGCTGTGGGGATGAATCTTGTTCATTTCAACCAAAATTCTGACCTTCTGGCAGATTCATGAAGCTGTTGGTGATAAAGAAGCAATGTGTATAAAGGTTTTGTCCCCCGAGAGCACATGGTCTAGTGGGAGATATGGATATATCATATTGATTGCTGCTATCTTTTTTTTTGTTTGTTTTAGAGAAAGAATCAGTTTTATTTGTTTTTTTATCTGGTTTTTGTTTCTGTTACACTTAAATGTTAATGCGGTGGTGGAGTTCAAACCCAGGACTGTGCACATGCCAGGGAAACGCTCTAACCACTGAGCACCACTCCAGCCTGACTGATGTCATCTTAATCTTATTTATCTGCCTAAATGTGCTTCTTAAATTTGAATCAGGAACATAAAATTTAATCATGTGGAACAGATTTGAAATGAAAATATTTTCTTACTATAACACACGTTGTGTGTATATGCTCTCCTGTGTATACAATTCTAATGTTAACTTCCTTGGGTTTTTAATTGTTATACCATGCTTCATGACTTCCAGTAGATGGCAGCAGTTTAAGTTTTTTTTTTTTTTTTTAAGGAGTTGTTTTGCTTTGTTTTTAAACAAACTGTTGGGGGAAATTTTTTTTTTTTTAATTAAAGTAAGGAAAAATGTGTTCCAGGTAACCAGTATCCTTTCAGAATAGGAATGTTTTGGGTATAGAGTCAATACAGTGGAGTGGTTTTGTTTTTGTTTTTTTTGTTTTTTTGGTTTGTCTGTTTCTATTTTTCATAGAGAAAGTGTGTGTGTGTGAGAGAGTTAACTTTTTTTTTTTTCATCTGGTTTTTGTTTTTCCTCTGCTTAGTTGTGTATGTGATGCTAGAGACTGAACTCAGGTCCTCACACATGCCAGGCAAGCACTCTACTGCTGAGCCACCTCTCCAGCCCTGCATTTTGTTTTTAACATTTTTTTCCCTTGCCTTAATGTTTTTTGTTTTTGGTCTTACCCTTTATTCAGCTTGGGTAACTGAGCCTTATGGATATGCATGACCTATTTAGTATGGACTTTTCATGAAGCACAAAGGCAGCATTAAGCCATGGTGTTAGAACTGGAACTTTAAACATGAAATAAAAACCATGTATACCAAACCCTTAAGTTGTATTGTATAACTTACTGAAACTGTTGTTTTTTCCTCCAGTTTAAAAGTAGTAGGGGTTATATTTTACTCTAAGTTGAGTAATAATGTGTAATATAATGTCAGAAACCACTTAATTTCTTAGGATCATAGTTTCTTCACTTGTAAAATGAGGGGAGGTGTACAATTATTCGAGGCCCATTATGGCTCTGATTGTATTACACTTCTGTGACTATACATTCCTCATTTCTGTTGTCCAGAAAGTATTTTGTATTCAGTTTTTATCAGAAATCCTGCAATAACCAAATTTGGTAAGAAAAATGGTTAACTAAAATATGTAGATTAATAAAGACTTAAGGCATTACATGTTCATTTTCAAAACTGAGGTTTCTTTGGAAGGAGAATATCAAGCTTTTGGTAGAAATATTTTGATATTTAAGTTGAAATTAATAGGGATATAATCCCTGTAAAGAAAAATTAAATTCAAAATATTTGTATAGTAGGTAACCACTGTGAGTGTAAATTGTATCAAGTGGGGCATAGATGGTTGAACTTGCACCTGTAGTTTACCTGTGTCTAGAACTTACCTATTGCTGACAAAACTGCATTTAAGTGAAGTCAGGGGAGGGAAGAGGAGACAAGGATTTATTTTTACAGGGGCAATTATACCTCTTATTCTCTTAACACATACATGTGGTCTTTGAGTATGAAAGTTTCTAATTTAGGTGTAGTAGAATAAATTTGAGACTGAATTGTTTACAAATCTTTATTAGATATATAAGGTGAGAAATGGAAATTGATTACAAATGCATTTTTTTCTTTTTCTTATTTTTAAAAGGGAGAATCAGTTTTATTTAGTTTTTCATGTGGCTTTCATTGTTCCAACACTGTTGTATACGTGGTGCTGAGGTTTGAACCTGTGTCCTGGCGCATGCCAGGCAAGCACCGTAATCACTGAGCCACTGCTCCAGTCCCACAAATGTGTTTCTTTCTCAAATTTTTGGGATGGAATTTTGTTTTAAAATATTCTTGTGGTAAAATAATTCTGTTACTCTCATATAGCAATTTTATACTCTACATGTAAGAAAAACGATAAATTCTTTCTTTTTTTTTTTTTTAAGAGAGGGACAGCGAGAGAGAACGAATCAATTTTATTTAGTTTTTCATGTGGCTTTTGTTGCTCTGACTCTTTTTTGTGTACATGGTGCTGGGGTTTGAACCTGTGCCTTAGGCATGCCAGGCAAGTGTTATAACCGCGGAGCTGCTGCTCCAGCCCCAAGCCTTGTAATTCTTTGATAATTTGAATTACTAATACAAGATTACATTTAGATGTTTAGAAAAAATAGTAGGAACATGATGCATTTGTGGTATCATACCTTACTCCAGGCTATTGGTCTGACTAGTGCCTCCTTGGATAATGATCCATCACTCTGCTGAGAACTTCACCTTGATGTCTTTTTTCTTTTCTTTTCTTTTTTTTTTTTTTTTTTTTTTTTTTTTTTTTTTTTTTTTTTTTTTTTTTTTTTTTTTTTTTTTTTTTTTAAGAGAAAAGTCAATAATTTCAGTATTTTGTATGGTCAAAAGGGGGAAAAAAAAAAGGCAAGTGTCAATTTTCATAGCACTTGGTATTTTTTTAAAAATACAAACCTTAAAAATTGGAAAACATTACCCAGTTTAGTTACATAGGTCTATTTTACAACTATACACATTCACAAAATTCTATATGGTTCATGAAAAAATTTCATCTACTATAAGTTTTTATGAAATAGGTTTTCAGCATTTCCGGTTGCCCAAACTCATATGGCCACCTGGTTATGATAATGAAAGTTGTTAGAAGCAAATTTAGTTTTTTAAGTGGCTTTCATTGGCTGGCATGCTTGGTTGTGTACGTGGTGCTGGGATTCGAACCTGCATATTCATGGCACCAGGCAGGTGCCATATCTGCTGAGCTACCACTCCAGCCCTCTCCCCTTGACTTCTTGAGTGATAGAAGGAACAGAGAGGAGAATTAATATTTAGTAACGCTTCCTTTACAGAAACAAATTATTGTGGACCCCTTGAGCTTCAGCGAGGAACGCTTTAGACCTTCCTTGGAGGAGCGCCTGGAAAGCATCATTAGTGGAGCCGCCCTGATGGCTGACTCGTCCTGTACACGTGATGACCGCCGGGAGAGAATTGTGGCCGAGTGCAATGCTGTCCGCCAGGCCCTGCAGGACCTGCTGTCTGAGTACATGGGCAATGTGAGTGTCAGAACCTGTCTTTAAGAAATTTATACCTGAGGAATTTTCTGTAACGTGGTGAATATGAGATGTATTGACTTAATATCAAATATTCCTTGACTCCTTGGCCTTTTTTAGGGAAAATCAGATTTTTCAAGGAGAGGCTAAATGATTTTCTAAGTCATCCTTTCCTCTCCATCTTTTTATATGGAAAAATTTATACTTAAATCAATGAACAACTATATACCCTTTATCTAGATTCACCAATTAACATGTAGATGCATTTGCCTGCGTGGGTATAAATACAAATACACCTTTGTTTTCTCTGAAACATTTGGAAGTAACTTGCATACATTGATTTCCTACCTCCACATTTTCGCATGCATTTCCTAAGGATAATGACCTTCTACCCCTAAAATTTCATTATCGTAACTAGGTGGTCATAGGAGTTTGGGCAACAGGAAATGATGAAAACCTACTTCATAAAAACTTGTAGTTTATGAATTTTTTTTCATGAACCGTATAGAATTTTGTAAACCTGCATAGTTGTAAAATAGACCTATATGACTAAACTGGGTAATGTTTGCAGATTTTTAAGGTTTTTATTAAAAAAACCAAGTGCTATGAAAAAAAACCAAGTGCTCTTTAAAGAAAAAGAAAGTGCTATGAAATTTGACACTTGACTTTTTTTTGCCATAGAAAATGAAATTATTGACTTTTCTCTATTATCATGTCTTCTTTTTTCCTTCCCATATATTTTGTTTTTCAGTTCTATTATTTAATGCTAACTTAAGGCCACTATAATTTGGATCAAGTACCCAATAATTTACTGTTATAAGTAATGAACAAGTTAAATATAAAATAATTTTATTTGTAAAATCTTTTTGGCACTGGCAATTTAATCCAGGGGCGCTTTACCACTGAGCAACATCCCCAGCCTCTTTTATTTTTTGAGACAGGGTTTCAGTTGCTGAGGGCCTTGTTGAGTTGCTGAGGCTGGCCTCAAACTTAATCCTTCTGTCTCAGCCTCATGAGTTGCTGGGATTGCAGCTATATGCCACCATGCCTGGCTATATAAAATTATTTTAAAAGAAAGATAGAAAAAGAGAGCTGTGATCACTACTGGTTTTGCTTTCCATACTTGTCATTCTTGGGACAAAGATCTTGATCCTTTCTCATTTGTTCATTGCTGTATTTCCTGTTTGTTCACTTATCATTACCCATTCAAGTGTATAGGTATATGAGTCATGATGGGATTCCTAGGGTGAAGATGAGTACCTTCTTATGTTTATTCTGTTTCTATCATATTGAGAAATTAATGAAGCATATTGAATTGTTTTAAATCATTGCTATATTTTGGTCGTATTAGAAGTTTAGTAGATAAAATGGAAAAAGTGGTTGTTAAATCACTGTGGATACATAGGGCACATTTAAAATTCATATTAATGCTTGAGAATTAGAAAATATGAAAAAATGGGTGGGTTGAATAACAACTAACAGTGTTGGAGTCATAAATAGGAGAATAAGGACTCGTAGTGTGTGACTCAGTCATCTGTTTTGTGTTAAGCTGGAAGTGATGCAAAAGTATCCAGTGCACTTAGGAAACTGCTTTGTGAACAACTTTTGGTAAGGAAGAGGATGTGATAAATCTGTGGAGCTTCCTAACTAGTCTGTAAGATCTCTCATACATTCTGGAGTATGAGACTCTGGACATTCACCCTAGTCACGAGTAACTTTCTGGTTTTTCCCTTGAGTGTCATATAAATACCCGCAGTACTTTCTGTTCATGCTATAAATGTAGAAACAGGTGTGGAACACCAATTTATACTAAAAACATGGAAACTGTGATATAGTACTCTTAGGCAAAAAATTGAGCCATGCTTGATATTAAGCTGAAATGTAAGTATTGTGGGTGTCTTGAAAGAAAGTTTCTTGAGATTCAGAAATATATTTTAGGAGTTGGTTTCTAGTACATTTCTCCTAACTGTAAGAATCTTTAATTTCATTTTTTTTGACTTATGTAAAGTGAACAAATTTCAGTCTTGTCAAGAAGAAATGGAATGAGGGGCTGGAGCACTTGCCTGGCATGTGCGAGGACCTGAGTTTGACCCCAGCACCACATACACAACTAAGTGTCTGAGAAACAAAGGCCACATGGAAAAATAAATAAAATTGATTCTTTTTCTCCCTTTTTCTTTAAAAGGCAGTGGAGTGAGGGGAAGGCGATGGCATGCACTCAGAACTTAAGAGTGGTAAAAGGGTCAGAAGAAACAGGAGCGACTGGGGATACATTTTTTTTATGAACGATGCTGGAACATTTAGAACCTTAGGGACAATAAGAACATAACTGGTAGGCTAGAGCAGTGGCTTGGCGATATGGTACTTGCCTGGCATGCGCAAGTACACGAGTTCAAACCCCAGCACCACATACACAAAGAAGTCTCGGAGGAATGAAGGCCACATGAAAAACTAAATAAAAATTGCTTCTCTCTTTCACTGTCCCCTCTTTCTTTAAAAAAAAAAAAACAAAACAACCAACTAGTCATCTCTGCTTATCATGTTTACTATGTGTCACATGTAAAGCAGTGTTCTTGACACTACTTAAGAGGAGAAATGAGGCTCTGATCTCTCTGGAACAGATAGGGTCTCTGTAGGGCATTTAATGGAAGTGTCATCAAAACTAAAGTACCATGGTAATTGCAAGGAGGAGGGAATTATTTCTAGCTGGGAAATCCAAGAGGCTTCCTAGAAGATTTATATTCTTGTGGTTGAATTGGTTTACTTTGACTTCAACTCTGTTGAAAAAATATTAGACAAGTAATTATCATATGTGGAGAATTGAAATGACCTTCATTAATTAAAAGTTGTTGATTATGTTGGTCTAAGTAGACCAAGTCTAGAAAGCCTCACCTATTTGCACTATTTCTAGTCTCTGAATTCTTTTGTTGATCTCATCATTTTTATAGGCATATTCTTATCATAATCATCAATCTCTGAGTCTTCCTTCTTCCTTTGGAGTTATCAGTTACCAAGTTCCACTAGTTGGTTGGTTTGTTTCTTATTTTTTGTTCTGGGAATTGAACCCAGGAGCACTTAACCACTAAGGCATATCCCCAGCACTTTTTATTTTTTGAGACAAGGTCTCGGTAAGTTGCTTAGGGCCTCAGTAAATTTGCTGATGGTGGATTTGAACTTGCAATCCTCCTCCCTCACTGCGATTACAGGTGTGCACCTTTTAACCTGGCTCCACTAGTTTTTCCTATAAGCCAGTGGTGCATATTGGTATCTCAGGAAAACTTTAAAAAATCCTGACATTAGGGCTAGAGCAGTGACTCAGTGGTTGGAGTGCTTGCCTGGCATGTGCGAGAACCCAGATTCAAACCTCAGCACCATACACAACTAGGTGTCAAAGAAACAAAGGCCAGATGAACAAATAAAAAATTGATTCTTTCTCTCCTTCTCTTAAAAAACAAAACAAACAAAACCCCCCTCACGTTTAGGTTGTACCCCAGACCAATGAAGTCAGAATCTCTGGGTCAGGATCCAGTTACCAGCATTTTAGAAGCTTTCTAGGTAATTCCAGTTTGTGACTGAGGTAGAAAATCTGCTCTTTATTCCATTCATCTATTTCTGTGTACTTCAGGCTCTCATCACGTTCTCCATTTCCATCCCTTATTTGGCCTGCTAAGTCTAGGCTAAACTCATGTTTTCAGTAAGACATTGTTCATTGTGTTCTTGAGATTCCCTTTCCACCTGTTTAATTCCAATCTGTTCTTCCTCCAGTCCCCACATCCTTGTCTCTTCACTGAAAGGCAAATGTACTAGCCTACATTATTTCTTAGGTGCTTGAAGTTTTGCACCTAAACGTGCATTTCCTTGTATTTTTGTTTAATTATATTTCCTTTATCCATGTAATTTTTGCAGCTAGGTTTTAAGCTCTTTGGAAGACTGAACTCTTATTCTTTATGGTTAGTATAACGCTAGAAGAGGTACTCAATAAAAGCTTGCTTAATGAACTCATGCTGACTTTGGAAAATGAATAAAATGAACAATTTTGGATATTAATAGTGCTAAGAATACTTCAGTGGAGGAAATAACCAAAGACCTTGCTCTTATGGGTTTTATGTCCTAGAAGGGTGTCAAGGATATGAGTATTTCACCTGTATTTCCTGAAGGTCTTCCAGTATACAGAGACATTTTTAGAAAAAATTAAATTCTCTGAAATCAGCAATTAGTGAAAGAGATATTTTAGATCAGTGTGGAGTAAAATTTAATTCATCAAATGAAGGTCCGATTCCTTTTCAAAGACTCCCAAGGATCAGGAGACCAGCAGCCTTAATGTTCCTGTTGGAATTGTGGTTTGAAGAGTTGGAGGATACTCAGGTAGTCTTGACTATATAGCTAATTAATTGTACAGTCCCTAAGAGACATTGATGTGAAGGTAATTTATTTGATCCCAACTTAACATTATGGAGATTTCACAGATGCATAATAGTTTTTGTGACCCTTCAGTGGATGGAACCTTGTAGTTCTATAAATGATTATCTAGTTTCCTTGAAATGAAATATGGTTATTGTGGTTAAATTTAATTTCCTTTTGTTCTATCAGCCTAAAGTTGCTTTAGGTATGAGGGTTCTGGAGAAAGAAAAACAGCTTTGAAATGGTTATCATAATCTTAAAAGGTTTAAAAGTGAAACAAATTGAAATTAAAATGAAATGTAATTAAATTTAAAACAGTTGTTACCATTTTGCTCTGTATAGAAGAAGCCTAAAATGTTTATTGAACTAGGGTTCATAGTTTACTGTTGTTAATGGAGCTGGGCCCTTCTGGGAAACTGAGGCAATGTGAAGACCAATTTCAAACCCTGATTCTTGAGACCAAGTCAGGAAGATTTCAGACATGTTGCTCAGAGTTACAGGAATGAGTTTACTTGAAGGGAGAGAGTGGGCCCATCAGAGAGGAGAGGGATAGTGTGCCTCTCCTACACTCCAGTTTTATTGGGGGATCCCAGAGAAGTTTTTAGAGAGTCCTAGCCAGGTCCACCTCTTACTTTTGATAGCAAGGTGACATCAGGCTTTGAAGTCCTCACTGCCATGGCAACTCTAGGTTGCCTTGTCCCATGCCGACTGGTTCTAATTGGATTGTGTGTGTGTGTGAGAGAGAGTGCGCGCGCAAGAATCAGTTTTAATTTTCATCTGGTTTTTGTTTTTCTGACACTTAGTTGTGTATGTGGTGCTGGATTTTGAACCTGGGTCCTCAGGCATGCCAGGCAAGCACTATAACCACTGAGCCGCCACTCCAGCCTTCTAATTGGATGTTTAACCATATATTCTTACAGATTTTCTGGTTAGAAGGAATTATCCTTATGTCCCTGAGTTTCAGGATCTGGTCTAAAAAAGTCTTCCCCTTCAGGGTAATGTGGGTTCCTCTTATGATCATTATTTGGGGCCTGCATTTCTCCTATAGTTAACAGTTTGCTGAGGAATGCTACATAGCCTGTTTACCTAGGCCACACAGAACTGCAGGTAAATTACTTCTTGTAAAGGAAAGCATGTGGGGGTCAGCACAGTGGGCCCGTTTCATAGAATTATTCTCTTAACCTTCTGTTCTCACCATTTGTATCATCTGTACATCCCCTAACATTCACCCCTCAAGGACTTTGGGCCCCTAAGTTCTTTCAGGGTATTGGATGTTGACTCATTTTGGCTTCTTCCTGCTGAGAGAGGGCAGACTTGTGGGAAAGTGACCTGAAGTCTTTGTTCTCTCCATCATGTGGGGTGTGGAAAGTTAAGGGCATTTAGCATTAGGGCAGTCTAGAGGTCCATGGTGGTAATTGATGGGTGACTGGATGAGGTGTACATAGGGCAAGGATCATGCTAAGATAGCAATAAATAAGATAGTAAAGCATTATTTTTTGCCAATAGCACAAAAGCAATCAGTGATATTAACTGGTCTCTGAAAATCATGAAGATAGTAACTCATTAAAGCTTTAGGTGGGATCCACATGTCATTGATTTGTGAGTGGAGGCCAATTAAGGTTTCAGAAACATAAGCAGTTGTTAGAAACATATGTACAACATTTAGTTTTTATAAAATCACAGGTGTTCTCTTGAACTGTATTAGGTATAAGAATAAATATGGTTAGATTATCATAATAGCAAAAACAGAAACACAGATCTGGCCCATTGATGTAGTAGGTTAGGAAGATTGGTAGTTTTCAAAACTGACTCATAAAAAAACTTGTGACTGACATTTTTTTGGGTAATAGTTATAGACACACCTATCTAAGAACCTTTCTTTTATACTTTTGGTAGGGCTGGCACAAGTGTACATTTTTTTTTTTTTTTTGTACCAGGGATTAAACCCAGCAGCACTTAACCACTGAGACACATCCCCAGTCTTTATTTTTTATTTTGAGACAGGGTCTTGCTAAGTTGCTTAGGGTATAGCTAACTTGCTGAGTGAGGCTGGCTTTGAACTCATAATCCTCCTGCCTCAGCCACCCAGGATGCTGGGATTACAGGCTTGCACCATCATGCCTGGCACAACTGTACATTTTACGCTACATTAAAAGAACCATTGTCTTTCCTTTTAAATGTATGTATGGGAGTTGGAACGGTGGCTCAGCAGTTACAGCACTTGCCTAGCGTGCACAAGGATTCAGGTTCAGACCCCAACACCATATATACTACAAAGTGTCAGAAAAATGAAACCCAGATGAAAATACAGATAAAGTTCATCTTCACCCCACTTTTAAAAAGAATTGTCTATGTATGTGCTTTGGGATAACTCTCGTGCCAGATGTTTGAGACCAAGCTGATCAAAATTGACCTTGTTCCCACCTACTGAGAATCATTTGAGATTCCTCAGGGTGTCACTCTTGGGATCTTGAGAAACCTCTTAGTTCCTTTAGTTTTCCTCTTTCAATGCCATCTGCCAGGATGGGTCTTGCTGACAGATGTGGCTTCCCTTGGAAGCATTAGGGACATTTCCCTCTCCGGTGACCCTCCTCTTAAGATGAAAAATTTCATGCTATTTACAGTACTTTAATTGAAACACAGTGAAACCTTTTGTTCTCTTTGTATACAGAATTACACCAGTTAGAATCTTAACTCTTAGTAACCTTGCTTTCAGTGAAGACTGAGAAATAAAACAATCTTAAACTTTTTTTATTTACCTATTTATAAAAAATTAATGAACCAAAATACATATTACCTTACGGAATTTAAGAAGTCAAAAGTATTTGAATTTATATTTAGCAGTTGATGTTTTAGTATTTTAACTTTGCAAATCAATCAGATATCTCCTCTAACAAAAACATTTGTGAAGATCAATCCCATTTATGTTAACTCTAATTTACGTTAACTTTAGGTTACCAATGAAGACAAAGATACCAGACAGGTGTAGTTAACAGTATAAGCCACCTTTTCCCTGAAGAAGAAAAATCCTAGAAGCAGTGGACATTACACTTTAAGCATTTTACAGAAATTAACACTCTGTTGTCTGACCACCTAGACAAATAACGTGGGCTAGTAATTTTCACGACACCTTTACTCATCTGTTTAAACAATTTTGAAATAAATTCCATTTGGTTTTGGACTCAGTCTTGCCCAGCATTTTCTGGTAATATGTGACTGACTGGAGTTAGTTAGGACTTAAAATTGGTGAGAATAGGCAGACACAGTAGAAAATAGCTCTAGCTCTGTGCTTTTCAGTATGTTAACCATTAGTCCTACTTGGCTGTTGAGCACTTCGTATCGTAGGTCTAGGTTGAGATGTGCTGTATGTATAAACTGTATACTAGATTTCAGAGACTTAGTATATAATAAGAATGTGAAATATCTCAATAATGGATTATTGATAATATATTAGATGTTGAATTAAATAAAAACATTAAATATAATTTTCCTGTATGTCATTAATTATGGGTAATAAAAATTTTTGAATTGTATAGGTGGTTTATTTTTCTGGCTTGAATTGTATTTTTGTTGGCCAACCAGCTAAAGTGAGTAGTTTTGTTTTTTTTTTTTTTTCTTTTTCATTGAAAGCCCAGTATGGTATGGCGATCTTTGCATAGTAGCTATTTCAGCCGGAATTTCTTTGTATTTAAATCTGTAGTTTTTAGGCAGAAGAAAATCGGCATGGTTTAGGATAAGGATAGTAAGGATGATGTTGCTTAAGGATACAGTTTATCTTCCTCCTTTCCCCAAAACGTTAGTGGTTTGTAGGATCTCAAAAGAAGAATGCTGTAAGACTATAATGCACTAATAAAAGTAAATTAAAAAAGTGAAAACAAAGAAGAATGCAACATGGACACTTTAAAAATTGAATGGGACATATATTTGAGGGGTTTGATTTATTAGAGTATGTCCGATATGAAATTTTAATTCAATTTGGTGGTAGTTTGATATGGAATGTATGAATAGTATGCAGTTAATGTTCGCTTCCAAAGATCTTTTAAAATGATTGTTATTTTAGTGAAAGGAAGCATTCAATTTAGATGCTAATCCCTTCTCAGTTTTGCAAATGCTTTCCTGGAATCACTTTAGCTTAGCCAGAACTTCCCAGCCTTTGAAGGACTCTGTGAAGAACTTGTTATTGCATTATTGTGTGTCTGCATTTTCTTATATTCAAAATTAGAATATCATAATTTTTTCTGATTATATAAAAGTTCTGAGTTCATTACATACTGCCTGTAATCCCCACTCATCTTCGTCTATAGCATTCCAGACTTAATTTTGGATGTGTGTATTTACACCTACATTTTCTTAACCTCTCCTTTGTTTTTAAAACATTATTAGTAAGAATTATTGGTACTATTATATTGCTTACCATGTGTCAGCCATTGTGCTAAGGGACATACGTTATTATCTGTCTTCCCTCGTAATAACCCCATTGAGTTGTTACTGCTTAAAAATACACTAATACAGCTGTGATTTGAATTCAAATCTATCTGACCTGAAAGTCTGAGCTCTTAATAATTTTACCCCTGTGTATCTTTCCAAGTCAACAAATAGGATTTCATGTTTTCTTTAATGGCTGCCAAGTTTTCTACTAAGGTGTTTGAAGGTAGCAGAACGAAAAAGAATGTCCTCCTACGCTAGATTCCCTGGTGATACTTGAGTGTCATAGATGTTTAAATTGGCTCTGTCATGGGCTGAATTTTGTTGCACACCTATGATTTCCATCTTTGTTTGAATACTTGTTTCCTGCAATACTCTTACTTGAATTTATTCCTTCCTTTCTTCCTTTTTCTTTGGTGGTCCTGGGAATTGAACCTAGGGCCTTGTATATGTTAAACATGTGCTGTGCTTGTGCCCTCTCGCTCGTATTAGTAGTCCATTTATTAATGTAATCTCTGTGAGCTGCATAGTATATTTAGAAAAACTTATGTATAGATTGTATTGAATGCAGAGTTTGAGCTTGTATAGGACTTGATTTTTTTGACAGATCAATGTTTTACTTTTGTTCTCATTGTATACAATATGATACTTTTATACACAGTTAAGCCATTTAACATATCCATCATCTCAGTTACCTTTCATGTGTGTGTGCAAGCTAACAGGACCTAAAATCTGCCTTCATAGAGGTTGCCCACTGACTATAGTCAGTGATATTACTGACTATAGTTCTCATGCTATAGATTAGATTTTCCTATTCATTCATCCTATATAACTGCAATTTCATACTCTTTGACATAAATCCTTCCATCCTCTGACAAACACCCTTTTATTGTTTTTTTAATATCTTTGTTTAGATCCCACATATAAAAGATCATACAGTATTTTTCCTTCTGTGTCTCTTCTTTTGCTGAACTTAGTCCTTCATGTTCATCTTTGTTCTTGCATAGTAGCATTTATTTAATTCAGAATTCCCATTTGTCAAGAGTTAAACATTTTGTTTTATCTTTTTTTGAAGAGTCGATTTAAATTTTTTCCCGTTTTTTTTTTTCCCCAACACTTAGTTGTGTATGAGGTCCTGGGGTTTGAATCTGGGCCCTTGCCAATGCCATGCAAGCGCTCTACTACTGAGTTACTCCAGTCCCAAAATGTATTGTGTTTTCTTATAGTGCAAGATAAAGAATATGAAAGACTGTCTTACTCTGAGGAAGATGTTTTACCCCAGTTATATTTTGTGTTGCTTCTCTAAGAGGTACGAAGTACTTTCTGTGTGTATGCTATCCTGCTATTATGAATTACAACACTTAATGGGTGTGTTCGTAACTTTGGTTTTACAGAGAGAGAAAGACTGAATCAATTTTAGTTTCTCACTTGGCCTTCATTGCTCTGATACTTCGCTGTGTACATGGTCCTGGGGCTCAAACCCATGTACTTGTACATGCCAGGAAAGCACCATAACCCCTGAGCCAATGCTACAGCCCCATGTGTTTTTAACTTTTTATACACAGAAAAATGAATGTTTTTGTACTAGTTCAAATGGTGCTATCCTAATGGAGCAGTAGTTGAGTGGTGTTTTAATGGAGCAAACCCAGAAGCTTTCCGAGTGTCAGACTGTAGATGAATAGGGTTTTAGGGTCTACTAGGAAATTTTATCCTCTCTGATTTTTCAGGCCTGTGCTATTGAAAGTTGCTACTTTGGTTGACTTATTTCTTAGTCATAATACAGAATTAGAAGAGCAAAAGTCTGTGGAATGTAATGTTTTTCTTCTCTGAGTGTCTGTATTCTTTGCGTATTTTGGGCTAAATCTGTTTTCACATCTGATGGCTGCTAATTAAGGACTACTTGCCAATCACTAAATAGCTCGTTTATTTTAAAGTAGTATATAGAATATATAGAACCAGAGATGTTAAAAACTTTTCGATCCTTCTCTAAAAGTGACATTAGGGCCTCTTCATAATGGCATGGTTTGGGAACTTATTGATAGAAGAAAGATATTTCCCTTTGAGTTGCTTTTGCTAAAATGGCATCAGGTCAGTAAGTTGTCTTACAAATGTATTTTCAGATGTTTTGAAATGAGTGGCTTTCTGCTCTGGTTTTACTCCAATTGCACAAATTCTAATTTTTGGTTTTGTGATTTTTGCAGTTTATAATAGTCTACCAAGTAGAATAAGTGTGACATTTTATATCAAGCCTTCCTTGCTAATTATCTTTTAAATTTATTGTTGGAAAATACTTGTCTTGAATTACTTCTCCCCCTTTGAGGGAGAAGTAATTCTTTTTGTAATATGAAAGTCATCTTCTAGGAGTGGAAAGATTTGTTTCTGCTTGCCTTTGTTCTTGTGCTTATATGAATATTTGCTGGTATAAAATGACTTGAAATATTTTATAAGAAAAATCATAAATATTTGATCAGTGATACTCAACTATAATCTTTGAAATTCATACTAGTAAATATATTCATTGCTGAGCAGAACATATTTAATTTTGTCTTTAATATTCTACTGGTAAAGAACATAATGACACTAGATATCAAAAAAGTATTTTGTCATTCATATATACTTTTATTTAGTGATTTCTGTTGTACAGATAAAGGATCCCCTTATCTTATAAAGTTTTCCTTAGATCATTAAAGTTTCTTAATTGAGGAAATGGACAGAAAGCTTTAGAAAGACATTTGTTTTTTTCTTTTTCAAGGTGATTCTGTATTTTTTAGAATTAAAACTAATTTTAAAAGTAAATTTTGTAATTGGATTTTGAAAAGTGGACTCCATTGACTAGCTTTTATTATGGCAACCTTTAGAGGCTAAACTCAAACTGCTCTATTCAGGTGGGATTTTCTTGCCATTGTAAACTTAGCCATTTTCTTTCTTTCTTTTTTCTTTTTTTTTTTTTTTAAGAGAGAAACAACTTTATTTTTTCACATAGCTTTAGTTGCTCCAACAATTAGTTGTGTACGTGGTGCTGGGGTTTGAACCCGGGTCCTCATGCTTGCCAGGCAAGCGCCGAAACCGCTGAGCCACCGCTCCAGCCCAGCCATTTTCTTAAGACCATTTTAAATCAAGAATTAACATTAATTTTAAAGTAATGTTAATAAATGCAATAACTATGGTTTGATTTTAAGGTTTTGGCTAAGGAGAAATTCTCCTTAACTTATATAATTTGACAAGATTTGAGCATCCAAATAAGAGCATATTTTTAGAGGGGGAATGGTACATCTAAGATTATCTCTTAGAAAGAAACATGGTACATTAGATTTGTTTAAAAACACTGGTGCATGCCTGTAACTCCAGCACTTTGGGAAGCTAAAACAGGTAGATTGCAAGTTTGAAGCCAGCCTTGGCAATTTAGTGAGACCTTGTCTCAAAATAAAAAGGGTTGGGGAAACAACTCAGTTGTAGAGCTCTCCTGGGTTCAATCCCCAGTGCCAACAACAACTCCGGCAAAAAAAGAAACAAAAACAAAAAGTTAAGAGATCTCTTACCATCATTATGATTAATTGTATAGGTTATCATATTCGATGTTTAAGGGGACAGTCCTTGCCCTGTTTATACCCATCAAGAGCATTTGTCTATTTCGCAACCCGTTGACAGTCTTTATTTTATCTCACTTATCCCCGCTGTTCACTCCTCAATTCATGGGCTGGCTGGTACCTAT
Source organism: Aplodontia rufa (assembly GCA_004027875.1). Classification (NCBI taxonomy): domain Eukaryota; kingdom Metazoa; phylum Chordata; class Mammalia; order Rodentia; family Aplodontiidae; genus Aplodontia; species Aplodontia rufa. The sequence goes on along the minus strand of PVKS010025659.1, from coordinate 2,163 downwards.
GATGTCTCTTACGCCAGTTAGATTCTCCTAGGAATTCACATGGGTAAATAATAGGAAAATGATGCAGTTAGCAGTGGGAAGTGAGGCAGGAAATGATGGTATTAATTGGAGTTAGAGTCATGAGAGGGCTTGGCAAAGTGAAAAGTGAATTTGTGGGTGAGCAGCTGCTATGAATTAGGCAGCAAAGAGGGTGAGAATGGGTTGGGTATTGGAGACTGGGGGAGGGTATAAGAACAGAGTATCCTGGGCTTTCTATTGTGTCTTCTCCTGTACTTGAGCTTTTCTGCTGATGAAGTAGATCCTTTGTTATTAGATTTGAATTGGGTTTCTTGATTCTCCAAATAGAGTTACTGTAGTCATTTAATGATGCAGAACATTTCCTTAAGCACTTTTTTTTTTTTTAGAAGGTTAAAAAGTGTCATTGCTCGGGTGCTTGCCTGGCATGCGTAAGGACACAGGTTCGAACTCCAACACCATGTATACAGTGAACTGTTGGAGCAACAAAATCCAGATGAAAAAAGAAAATAAAAATTGATTCTTTCTCTCGCTATCCCTCGCTTAAAAAAAAAAAAATAATGTCATTGCTGAAAGCTCTAGGTGTTCCATAGTACATTCTTCAAGCATTTCTGTAGAGCCATGGGCCTTCCTCAAAGCATATTTTAAAAACTCGATCCTATATAGTATAGCAAAAATTTTGTGTTTCTTATCTACTTGACTATTATATACTTTAGTAGTAATGTTTGCATTGTTCACTAAAGTTTGAAAGGAATTTAAAAAATGGTACTGATCAGGGAATTTTTTTGGTAAGGGATGGGGTGGCTTGCTTTCTGCTGTTCTTTTTTTTAAGAAGCTGTTGAACACTGTTTAAGGTGGCTTAAATTTTTTTTTTTTTTTTTGGCAATATGATTTTGAATTCTTCACTTTGACTGTTGTTAGATGATATGTCCCATAGCTCAAGAGATCTTTGACTAACTGTTCTTCCTCTTTTTGCCCCCCATACTCTTTTGGTGGGCAAAAACAAGTGTGAAGAGATCTGGTTTAGAAGACAGAGCATTAGTAGAATGAACGACTAAAAAAACACATTGGTATAAAGCAGTGGAACAAATACAGAATTATTTTATATTGAAGGATATACAAAGACAAAGGTTTTGCATTGGGAAGTGGGTGATGGAGAAACAATAGGAGATTTAGACTCAGGAATTAGTGTTGAAGGATCTGAACACCTCTTGGTTTAGTGAGAATGAAGAACCATTTACAAGCAAAATTCGCTAGCAGTCCTTTCTACCCATGATAAATGGTTGGCTCACCAACATTGTCAGAGCCTGTAGGACATCTATGTATTTTCTTTTTCCTCATTAATTTCCCCCTGTGTGAAAAGTTACTGTTAAGGAAGCCAGATTCTGGTGATAATGGGTTTGTGGGGAGAGGCATTTGGATCATCATCATCATCATATTGGCTAATTTTTTTTTTAGGGTGGATTTAGTCTTTGATACATTTGCTCAGACCCAAGAAAATGATCTGCAAAAGTAGAAGAAAACTATTCTGTCTAGCCTCTAGACAGTGACACATTAAGGACTAATGACTGTCAAAAGGAAATGTCAGACAGTAAGCTAGTCTTTTTTTTGGGGGGGGGCAGCTGAGAATCTGGTGAATCAGCAGTTTTAGGGGGTGTGTATTTAAGCAGGTGGAGGAAGAGAGTGTCCAACATTCTTTAAGGCCCCATTAAGATCAGTACAGTTGGACTTGGAGCCAGTTTTTTCTTCTCTCCTCCCCTTTCTTTTTTGTACAGGAGATTGAACCAGGGATGCTTAACCATTGAGTCACATCCCCAGCCCTTTATTTTTATATTTTTAAAATGTTTTTGGCTAGAAGAAGACTTTATTGAGCACTTACTTACTTCATCCCAACAGCTTACTCTAATATATCTCCCAAGTCCTTCCAGTAACTTTTTTTAATTTTAATTTTTGAACAACCATACAAATTTTTAACAAAATAATATAAAATGTGTATAGTTTCTGGATACTAGATTTACCCCCCGGAGTGCCCCCCCCCCCAGTTTCCCACCCGTATCCCTCCCTTCCCTTACCCACAATATCTCTAGAAAAATATTAGGCTGTGTAACATTACACCTTATCTGGATTTAACACATGATAATAGACCAC
>PVKS010025658.1:0-29588 GCA_004027875.1 Aplodontia rufa | reverse complement strand
TGAAATTGTTTTTGTCAGGTCTTCTGGATGTAGCAATGAAAACGCCGACTAACTCGACATCCACTGAGATGACCATACTGCTTTCATCTTGCATTTTGTCCCTGTGGTGTATTAGATTTACTGGTTTGCAAGTGTTGAACCATCCTTTCATCTTGGAGTTAAAGCAACTTGATCGTAGTGTTTCATCTTTTTGATGTGCTGTCAGATTTGATGTACTAGTATTTTATTATTTTTGCATTTATATTCATCAAGGATATTGGCCTAGACTTTTCAATTTTTGTTGTGTTCATATTAGTAATGCTGGCCATCCACAGAATGAGTTTGGAAGGGTTTCCTCTGTTTCAGTTTGTTGCAATAGTTTGAGAACGATTTGCTAATTCTTACTTAAAAGTTCAGTGAAATTCAGCTAGGCATGGTAGTGCACACCAGTAATTCCAGTGACTCGGGATCGAGACAGCAGAATCTAGAGTTCAAAGCCAGCCTCAGCAACTTAGTGAGGCCCGAAGCATCTTAGCAAGACCTTGTCTCAAAATAAAAAATAACAAGGGCTAGGATGTGGCTTGGTGGTGAAGAACCACAAGTTCAGTCTCTGGTACCAAAAAAAAAAGTTTGGTAAAATTGAGCAATGAATCCATCCTGCCCTGGTTTTTCTGTTAGGAGACTTTTTATTACTGATTCAATCTCATTACTTATTATTGATCTATTTGGACTTTTTGTATCTTCTTGGTTCAGTTTTGGTAGATCATTTGTGTCTAGAAATTTGTCCATTTCTTCTAGATTTTTCCAATTTGTTAGTATTTTAAAAAATTAAAAAGTAAATGCCTGTGTTCCTTTGTATTTCTGGGGTGTCAGCTGCAGCATCTCCATTTTATCAGCCAAAGGTTTGTTAAGTTCATTTCATCTGTTTGAAGAATCAACTCTTTCGTTGATCTTTTGCATTGTTTTTAGTCTCTTTTATTTATTTCTGTTCTGTTTATTTCTCTCCTTGAACTAAGTTTGAGTTTGGGTTCTTCCAGACCTTCAGCTAGAATCCTGCCCTGTTCCCACCCAGGGCCACCTGATTTGCCCTTTCAGATCTGAAGGATTTAAACCTCCCTCCATGAGACCTCCTGGAAGTACCCTACTCAAACCTAATCCTGTCTGCTCTGAATTCCCAGCACTTCAAAATCCTACAACTGAATGTCTGAATGTATAAATTGGCTTTTTTCCCTTCATCCCTTTTTTGACAAATACTGCTTGGTATTTGTGGGTCAGCACTGTTCACGGCCCTGGGAACACAGGGTGCATGGGGAGAGTTGATGGATGGAGCCCGCTGCCCAGCCTTCCTGGAAGTCCAGGGCCAGGGGCCCCCACCTCACCCCTGTGCGGAGCCTTTAGTGTGAGTCCCAGCATAAGGGTGAGGATGTACTGCCCTCATTGCGTGCCTCGTCAGGTCTCTGTAACCATACCAAATGCAAAAGTCACAGTCCCTGTGGTCCTCCTTTTTCCTTATGAAGTATGCTTTCTGCTTCTGACCGTTCTTTGAGCTGCCGTGGATCTGACCCGCACGCCCCCTTAGGACTGACTATTTCTCTTTGTTGTAGTGTTGCCGAGTGGGAGGGAACTGACCTAGTTGCTCATGGGGAGGGGTAGGAGGAAGCAGGGAAACACAGCCTCGAGAAGGGAGAATGATGCCTTTGAGTATACGTAGAACTGCGTGGAAACCTGACTTGCCAGAATGTTCTGGGAATTAGACTTTTGACTTGGCTGGAGCCTGCTAGAGCCCTCTAATCTCTCTCTCTCTTTTACTAGAAATCTGTGTCACAATTGAGAATCTCTTTGTCCCCTGTCTTGGTAAGTAAACTTCAACAAGTCATAAGTCACCATTTATAAATTTTTTAAAAAATTGCTAGAAATTAGATTATACTGACAACTCCTGGCTTAAAGATGGCAAGTGGGTTCAGAGTTCAGGGGATTTGGCAGGATGTGCACGGAGGACGGGCACAGAGTGCTTAGGTTAAGTCCCTGAAAGCAGCTTGCTGCCTGCAGGTGCACCTCTCTCCTGGACGTTCAGAACACAGGAGACGCTGCTCGCGTGGGTTTCAGCTGGGTTTGGGTGGAGAACGTGCGATGAATCGTTCCTTAAATGCTCTAAGACCCAGTGTGCTCTGGTCGGGTGCTGCCAGCTGAGTGGCAGGAAGAGGGAACTTCAGACAGAGACTCTGTTGTGCACCAAAGCTGAATCCCTTCTGCCCCTGCCCACGTTTCATTTCCAAATACCTGTATTGATTCCACCCTTGACTCCAGTTGATACCACGGCTCGAAGGAAGCCTCTGCCTGGAAGCTGTCAGGGAGACATGAAGTGCGAGAGAAAAATCAGTTAAGCTGGACGGCAGCAGGAACACCAGGCACCGTCGCAGGCCAGGGATTCCCTCAGGGGCAGCATCCAGGGCATCAGCAGGGACAGTACCCCGGGCAGCAGCAGGAACACCAGGCACCATCACTGGCCAGCGATTCCTGCAGGGGCAGGACCCTGCAGCAACAGGAACACCAGGTGCTGTCGCAGGCCAGCGATTCCTTCAGGGGTACCAACCTGGGTGCCAGCGCTGGCCAGAATAGATGTCCACCTCCTCCTCAGGGCCTATGGATACTTCTTTCAGCTTTACTGGGATGCAGTAGACAGGCAGGAGCTCCCTGTGCCTAGGTGTACAAGGGACCGTTTGCATGCATGTTTGCACTGTGACAGGTCAAGCTCAGGTGTCAACCCCGCCTTCTGCCATTCTGTGTACATGGTGAGGGGCAGGACATCTAAGAGGGCCTCTTGGCAGATTTCAAGTGCACAGCCCAGCGTTGGCAGCTGAGGTCGCCCAGCCGCACCTTACTGCTCCACAGCCTATTCGTTTTGCCTCTGAGTCCTCCAAGGAGGGCTGTGCCCCGCCCGCTTCCTGGGCTTCTACTCTGCTCCTGAGGGTTGCACTCTTAGGTTCCATGTACATGGAAATCGTGAAGTGTTCTTTCTTTCTTTCTTGTTTATTTTTATTTTTTTAAGAAAGAAGGACAGTGAGAGAGAGTGAGAGAGAGAGAGAATCAATTTTTACTGAGTTTTTCACATGGCTTTCATTGCTCCAACACTTAGTTGTATATGTGGGTGCCGGGGATTGAACCCATGTACTCGCTCATGCCAGGCAAGCGCTGCAACTGCTGAGCCACCGCACCAGCCCCGTGAAGCGTTCTTTCTGTGTGTGTTTTGCTTGGCGTGTCCTCCCGGCTCGTGCCTGGCTCTGCAGATGGCAGGATTTGCTGCTGCCTTCTGGTTGGATTCCATTTCATCACCAGCCCACGGATATGACAACTTCTTACCCACTCATCCATCTGTCAGGGCACACTTAGGTGGTTGCCATTATCCTGCTTTTCCTTGTATTTCTCCAGTGACAGTGACAGTGAGTGCCTCTCCATATAAATGTTGGCCTTTGGATCACCTCCTGGACAGTGTTCTGCCCTCTGCCTGTTTTCCACTGGGGTTATTTGGTTGTTTACTCTTGAGTTGTACAAGTTCCTTCTTCCTTTTTGATATTCACTGTGTGCTTTCTGGTGGAGAGCGTCTCTCTGTCCCCACCCCTATGTTTTGTCCTCTGCTTTCTAGTGGAGAGTGTCTCTCTGTCCCCACCCCTAAGTTTTGTCCTCTGCTTTCTAGTGGAGAGCGTCTCTCTGTCCCCACCCTTACGTTTTGTCCTGCTCCAGGTTTTCCGCACCCCGTTGGTGCCTGTGGCCCAGCAACATGCCTACCTAGAGCCAGTGTTCAGAAAACGGTGGGAGACTGGTGGATGGATCCATGTGACCTGATGCTTCCCTGGGATGGCTGCAAGCTTGTGAACCCTGATGGCACCACCTTCCTGGAATCCCTCTCCTTTCTCTGCTCTCCGTAGCTCCCGCTTAGACTGCTGTAGTGGAAGGCTTTGGAGTGCTCGCTTGAGGGCTGGTGCTTGCCTTCCTGCCCAGAGAACAGTAGTTCCTGGAGATAATAGGATAAACCCCCATTATCCTGCTGCTGGGCAGGAATTGACTGCGGGGTGGAGCAGCTGACGCCACCAGAAAAGTCAAGTCCTCATCTGGAAGCTGCTTTCTTCTAATGGTGCAGCTGCACCCCCTCCTCAGCCCTTGGGTCCACATTCTCCTGCTTCCAGCTGCGTGACTCTGCCCGCCTGCCTCCCTCCCAGGGCTGTTGGAAGGGTCCACGAGCCAACTGAACGGTAGGCAGCGCTCACGTGCAGGGCTCATTCTGTTCAGTTATTCTCTCCCAGGGAGCGCGTGCAGCTTAGCGGAGGTCTCCAGCGCTTAGTGGAGCTCCTGGCAGGAGGAAGGCACTTTGGTGTCCTGACAAGGCCAGGGTCACCTTTGTACTTCCCTATGCCGATGCTTTGGGCAAGTGTGCAGACTTGACGCTGTAACGGCGACTGCAGGTGACATCAGCCCGGCAGGTGCAGTGTTGTCATCTCAGAGCTGCATGGCCTTGGCTGCCGTGGGCCCCAGGGGCATTGGAATACCAATGTTGCTTCACAGCAGCTCTTCTGTGCTTGGTGCATGGCTCCTAGGACTTCAGAGCTGCGAGAGCACTCAGAGGTGGCAAGACTGTGAGAGGCACAGTTCCCCAACCCCTCATGATCTGTGAAGCTTTCAGTGTCACATTAAAAAACACAGTAACAGAGATTCACTTGCTTTCCTATATTTTTATTTCAGTGCCAATAGAAATGCTGGTACCCTCTAGAGAAAAACCCAAGCACCTAGGCCGAAAAGACTGTGATGCCATTGGTTTAAGAGATGAGAGGTGGGGCTGGTGCGGTAGCTCGGTGGTTATGGCGCTTGCCTGGCACATACCAGGACACGGGTTTGAACCCCGGCACTGCATACACAATGAAGTGTTGGAGAAACAAAAGTCACATGAAAAAATAAATGAGTTGACTCTCTCTTACTGTGCCTCCCTCTCTTAAAAAAGAACAACAAAAACAAAGGAGATGAGAAGTGGAGGCAGCAGACTCCTGAGCCAGGAGGAAGACAGAGCCGTTCGATAATCAGTCAGCAGCCGCAGGAATTTCAACCGAGTGACCTGTCTTTCTCACAGTATCTCTTTTCTTCCACCTGTTCTCTCTACAATAACCCTCAAGCCTTCACGATTTAACAGCAGGGTTCTAAGGCATGCACTTAATACTTTGGACTAAAATGCTGAAGTTCTGCTAATTCTCACTTTTACTTCATGGAGAGGTTTAAAATCACTTTAGTGATAAGGACAGAAGGGTGGGAAACAGGCCCTGCAGCCTCAGGACAGAGCTGAGACTGATACGTGTCCGTCGTACCCAAGGCGATCTTTTGTGGAACTCTTCTGTGTGGACACGGCTGGAGCCCTTGGCAGCCTGGCTTCAAGCAGTGCTGGCATTTAACACTCCTAATGGACTTGTGCTTCACACAGCCCCTACTGCCCTGCCGCGAGGAAGCAGGGACCCAGGATACAGAGGCCTCCAGGTCAGGAGGTTCCAGCTGCGGAGTCTGTCTGGGAGGGTGCCAAGTACCGTGGGAAGGAGACCCCACCTTGTCCAGGACTACACACAGGTCGGGTTGAAGGACACCCCACAGGCTGCTCAGTGTGCCAGCTTTCATTCATCAGTGACCCTCCAACACCTATGTAAAACACAAGCCTATCTGGGGCTTGGGACAAGGTGGGAATCGTGGGCACAGAGGCATGCTTCCATGAGTTAGAAAGCCCAAGTGGCCCAGAAGAACTGGGGGACTCGGAGTGCCAACCTGTCGCAGCTCCTCCAGAATTTGGAGTCACCTACTGCACAACTGTCTTCTTGGGGTTTGCCCGGCATTTCTTCGGGGACCCTCTGCTGGTAGAAGGCAATGCTTCCATCCCAGAAGCTGACTCTGGGTTGGAATGGGGAGAATGGGCTCCCACTGGGAATGAGGCTGCTGGGCAGAATCCCCTGTTTTTCTTTCAACATGTACTTAAATATTTATATATTTTTATTTTTTATCAAGAAAATTAGTTATCATACAATCAAAAATGTATATAAAGTAACAATAAGATATGCATATATTCTTAAATCAGATTTACCCCTTAGACCTTCCTAATTGCCCCTCTTTCTCCTTCCCCACTTGACCCCCTTTCCCAATGCATATCTATGGTTGCCCTAGATTATGTGTGGCTAAGCCTTTGCTGGGTCTAATACATGCGATTAACCTCCTTTCACACAGTCCTGGGTTTAGGTCCAGCCTCCACAAATGAGTGAAAACATTTGACCCTTGACTCTCTGAGTTTGGCTAACTTCGCTCAGCATGATTTCTTCTATTGCCGTCCATTTACCTTCAAAGGCTGCAATATCATTGTTTCTAATTGCTGAGTAGAACTCCATGGTACATATATACCCCAGTTTTTGGATCCATTCATCCGGTGAGGGGCATCTGGTTGGTTCCATAATTTAGCTATTGTAAATTGAGCTGCTATGAACTAGGATTTTGCTGTGTCGCTGTAATGTGCTGCAAATCCCTGGGTTTGCAGGTGTGGATTGCGGAGCTGGCCTCTTGAATCACACAAGGGTAGTGTGAGTGCGTGGTTTCTGTTGAAGCACACTGCGGCGTCCTGCCTGTGTGAGCACCGTGTTAGTGGGGGTCTACTCACCCCATCCTGGCTCTCGTCACATGGACTCCAGCATTTCTTGGGAGGACAGTGGGCAGTGTCCTGCGGTGCTGGGGTTGTTCTTGGTGTTATTTGGGGTGAGCTCACTGCTAGGAAGCAGTGAAGGCCACGGAGGGTTCGAGCTCAGTCAGTGTCCCCTGCTGCTTCTGTGGCTGTCAGCTTCCCCTAGTGCACTCCTGGTTCACATGTCTCACACCCATCCCTCCTGTCTTCCTGGATGGCCACAGCCACTCTTCGGTCCTGGCTGCGCGTCCTTCTCCTACCCAGCAAGATGCTCATGAAGAGCACCACGGCAGTGCCCTTGTCTGTCCTCGAGGGGCCCACGGGGTCCACCTGTTCTGTGGGGTCAGTGGGGCCCTGGGAGGAGGATCCTTCAGACCATGCCACCTGTCTCCATGCCGGAAATGTGAGGCTTTCCTAGATCTAAGTAGTATTTTTGGACACACTTCCTCGCCCACTCAGCTCACTCTGTAACCTGAGCGTGTCCTGACCTGGGCTGCTCTGGCTTAGTCACTGGCAGGAAGGAGCCGCTCCAGAGGTGAGCGCAGCCCCAGGGTGATGTAGGAAGGTGGAAGTGCCAGGCTCAGCAAGAGCGAGAAGAGCCCAGGTGTGCTTTGCAGAACAAATGAGTCACAGCTCTGTGATCCTCTGACCGCTAGACACAAAACTAAGAAGCGTGACTCTAAGGAGGCAGGAACTGAGGCTGAGGCTGCAGGTAGGGTTCTCGCCCTTGGCCTGGGCGTCTGAGCAGCTGGACTCAGCAGAAGCCTAAGGAACAAGATGAGCATGTTTTTAGCCTGCGTGCTTCCAGAAGACCAGCCCCTGGAGGAGTGTTCGGTATACCTCAGCCAGGGCAGAGACCTGCTCCAAGCAGAGAGGCCGATCCTTGTGCATCGCTGGGCATTGATGCTGGTGCAGATGCGTCCTGGAGTTAGAAAATGCTGAGTTCTGGAGCAAATGCTTGATGAACGTCTTGCAAACTGCAATTATCATTGCTCCCACCGCCCAGGTTAGCCTGACGTAAAAACCCCAGCAGCGATGCCACAGCAGAGGCTACGTAACCTCCTGGGCCTCAGTCAGAGAAGGGTGGATGCGCGCCCCTTCCTAAAGCAGAGGAGGGTGGATGCGCGCCCTCTCCTAAGGCAGAGCCAGTCAGGTGGAAGACTTCCATTCCCACCTCGAACCTGTCACAGGTGGAGGACTTCCATTCCCACCTCGAACCCGTCACCTCTGCCTTGTGCATTACTGATTCACTGAAGCCGGTTTCACAGACTGGCATCCTAAACGATGGCTGGCTCCTCCACGTGTTTAATAAAAGATGCTTACTCAAAGAAACTAACGTCAATTAAGACAGGACCATAAATTAGAGGACTAAGGAGTGGCCAGTGCTTTTTGAGAGCCTCGCTAAGTTTGCAGTGTGAATTATTCTATGAATTAGTTGTATCATGACATATCATACCACAAACTTAAATTCAGATATATCTAAGTAGCTAAATATAAAAATAAAAAGATAAGGTTGTGTTATAAAAAACAAAGATGCATGTAAATATTATTTCAACATAGAATATTTCTCAAAGACAATGCCATGATTACAAAAATATTCTTAGATAATTTACTAATAGACATTCCATATTTAAATCAGTAAGCAGAAGTTTTCTAAAATTCTAGCAAAACATTTTGCAACTAATTCCAAATGTCTACATATTTAACATATTAAGAGAACAAATTCATTAGGAAATAAGGCAAAATGGTAGACTTTCTAAAAAATAAAACAAGTTTGAACTCACTAAAAATCATTGCTATTATTTATAATAGTAAAAAATTGGAAATAAACATTTCTAGGATAGAATATTGACAACAGCCAGTGTGTAAAATGACATATTTTATTTGAATTGGAAAATATAACTTAAATATAACTTAAATCCCATCTCTTTTCACAAAGCCATTGAAATAAGACTAAACAGATGCAAAAGGGCCTTTGTTTATAAGACATGGAGCAAAAGAGGAGGCAGATGACCAAGATTTTGATGAATTTCTGTAAGGAGAGTTGGTGGAATCACATTAATGCACACAAGCTGTTGAGGAAACCCAGCTCAGAGCACACCTGGGAGAAGCTCCAGCAGGTGGGGGACACTCTGTCCCCTAGCCACCATCCTGGGAAGCACAGAGGGGTGAAAATTAGGGCACCAATGTGTGCACTGGACACAGGGCTGCATGTCCCATGAACATGGGTAGAGTCATATACCCAGGTGAATCCAGCCACCAGTGCGTGTGTTGGACACAGGGCTGCATGTCCCATGAACATGGGTAGAGTCATATACCCAAGTGATTCCAGTCAGGTTATCTAAAATGCATCCACAATTCGATGAGTCGAGAACAGTAACTAAATAGAAAAATGGACAAGTGACATAATACAGCACTTCAAGGAGAGAAAATGAAATGGCTACTGAAGATGCCTGTACAATCCCAAACTTCATTCACAGTCAGGGAAATGCCAACATCGTCTCACACCTGTCCTCAGGGCAGAAATGGCAGCACTTGACACCCAGGAAGGAGGAAGAAGCAGGTGCAGCCCTGGGTGTAAATGCTGGAAGGACCAATTTCTGTGTTAACTCAGAGATGGCCTGGTACACTTATGCATCCTTATTGAGAATAGAATGACGCTGGAGCTCGGGGAGCAGGGCTGGGAGGTGGGACAGGTCAACCCTGGGCACCAAGCCAGGGGAGGGGGAAGCGGCCCATGCAGCGGGTGACTATAGATAACAGTAAGGAACTGTGCTTCTAAAGCGGGAGAAGGTATGCCCAAGGTTTTTACCGTACAGAAATGATACAAGCTTGCAGGGATGGTTTAACCTGATGTAATCATTACTCAAAGTGTACAATTTGAAAACATCACGTCACCCTGCAGTGCAGCTTTTTATTCGAATGATAAGGGCAGTGAGAAAACCAAATCTGTGAAGATACTGCAAGAAAAGTTAGAAAAAAGAAATGGAGGAAAAGCTGAATAGTGGAAATACGGTTCCTCCTTCATTTCCGCAGCTGGTGGTGAACGGTGGAAATACGTTTCCTCCTTCATTTCCGCAGCTGATGGTGAATGGTGGAAATAAGTTTCCTCTTTCATTTCTGCAGCTGGTGGTGAATAGATTCTGTCTGAAGTTGTGTTGCCCAGCGGAACAGAGGGAGCCACCCGAAAGACTCGAATGAACACTGTCAAAAGTGGATTTTCCTCAAGAATTTGGGCTCGGGATGGTGATCCTGTTGGTTTTGGTGCTAATGAGTGATGATTTACTGTTACTTTTAAGTGCTATTTTGAATTTTGATTTTCATGTGCATGGACAAATTTTATAATTACATGATTAATGAGAGTCATAGTAGTAAATAAAAGCAATAAAATTAAATCCATGGGCAAATCCACTTAAATAATCAGCATCCATAGGCGATGATGGAGAAATAATTTTTTTTATAATTTTTATTATTACATTAACAAATTACACTATTAAGGGGAAAGGCAGGATAGAAATTGTAGCTAAGTATTTTTATATGAATGATTTGCATTGTTATTTTCAATATTTGCTTACAATGGATTATGTTGTCATCTTTATTTTTGTCTATATTTTGTCTTTTGCTATCTTTATGATAAATTATATTAATATCTGTACTTTTGCCTCAAGAAAATGGGAATGAAATATACTTTATTGTCAAAAGATGGGTGAGCTGTACAGGGAACCCTGGAGGATTGAAGGGATCAGGACAGAGGAGCTGGGGTGCTGATGGCTCTGTCCAGGCCAGGCTTGGGTTTCCTCCTGGTGGCTGGTTGGAACGCATCGCCCCATCCAATTCACTTTATCAGGACCTCAGTTTCTTATTTCCCAAATGGTGTTTTCATTTTCACCACCTACAACTGGTGCTAATGCGGCCGTACCACTTGTTCTGCTGCTGATATACAGCAGATTAGAGACCACAGAGCCCCGCAGCAGGAAAGCGACATTTCATTCCACCCCAGGTGAGGGCTCCTTGGCGATGAGAAAGGTCTTGTATTTCAGCTGAGTCTACTGCCTATAGCACAGTTTGGGGGCCTAGGAATCAAAGCTCTACGGGAGAAGTCCAGCCCCTCTCCCTTCCAGCTAAACTTTCCCAATGTCTCCTCCCCGTGCAACCCCCTGTCATCATTTCCTGTCTGGGCTGGCTTACAGCCAGTTAGTGCCTTTGGAATGTTCTATCTCATAGACCCCTTGAACGTCCTTCTTCCCCTTGGTGGTTTGTCCAGGTGAGCCGTTTGCAGAAGAAAATTAGAAAAAAAATTAATTCCTTTTGTTATATAGAGAAAAAATAAACAAAAACTGTGGGGGCTGGAGCTTGCCTGGCGTGGGATGCGGGTTCAAATTCCGGCACCATGTATCCAACCAAGTGTCAGAGCAAAGAAAGCCATGTGAAAAACTACATAAAATTGATTCTCTCTATCACTGTCCATCTCTCATAAAAAAAAAAAAAAGTGTTACATAGAAGATTCTCTAGTGCTCCTTTCCAATACAGCAACTCTTGGTTCCCCACTTCCATGTACAAGCAGGTGACAGTCCCCACATGCCATGGAGATGGTCTGATTTTTAATCATCTAATAATTAGAAAACACTGCAGCAATAAAATCAGTACATAAATACCGGCAGCATGAGGGTGAATCAGCTTCACTGTGGAGGACAGAGGATAGTTGTCTTTTTTGTTTGTATGAATTTAGCTGATCTAACAAAAAAAATACATTTGTAGGAACTCAGCCAGAGATATTTTCACGTAGTGAAGTATAAATTATAGTGCTGCTGTAGAGATTGCATCCTTTTTTCCTCTTAACATTTCAAAGAAATTACCTCTTCTGTATCACTTAAATAACATCAGGCTTTCCAAGGAGTTTAACACAGTCTTAGTGGTACTGACTTAAATAGATTTTCAGTATGATATCTTCCCTGGTCTGAAGGGAGCTTCATTTAAGTGCATTTTTGAAAGTGAAATATTCAGAGAGGGGCTCATGTATTACTGCTGAATTTAATAATTCTTAGCAACGAACTGAAATCAAGTCCCTTTCCAGAGAGCTTCCTTTCCTAATTCTTTCCTGTAGCTACTCCCTTCCTCAAAGGCTGCTGCCACCCTTGCGGAAGTGACAACTTGTATTTCAGCAAAAAGGGATGCTTTAATTTGTTAACTCTCTGGCCTTGGCTTTGCTCTGCGCGGTTCTGGTGGAGGCGAGAAGCCACACAGGAGCCAAGTCTGGCCCCCTGAAGAGCTTGAGTTCTTCCTCATAGAGCAGCCGTCCCAGGTTCCACGCCATCTGCACCCCACAGGGGGCTTCTCCACTGTGGCTTCTGCCTGAGTTCAGTCAGTGGGAGCCACAGGTGGGAGATCCACCCGAGGGGAAGCGATTCTGCGCCTGCCTGCCTTCCTGCTCCATGCCCGCTTCCCTCTTCCCTGCTTCCTCCAGATGTTCTCTGGAGCCTGGGGAGCCCAGGTGATCGGAGTGTCTGACCGCACCTCTGCACAGACGAGCCACGTCCGAGTCCGCCCACAGGAGCTCATGTTTCTCTCTCCTCCTTTACTGCTGGGGTTGTAGTAGGTACTCAAAACTTCTTTGCCACAGGAAACTCTTCAGTTGAGAAAAATAAGAACACTTTGCCAATGCGTGTGGATCATTGCCCATACGTGTCTGCTCCCATGGAAATCTGTGCAGCTGCCCCGCAGTCTCCTCAGAGCCATGAGCCCCAGAGAGCCCGGAGACTGCAGCACAGTTACCCGAAGGCCATTCCCCCATGGAAACTTCCAGGCATTGAGCGGCAGGACTGTGTTCGCTCAAGAGCAAAGCCCTGCTGCTTAGGGCTTGTGCAGATGCGACTTGGATACTGGGTGTCCACAAGAAGCGCAGAAGAGTCGGCTCTGGGAATGAGCCCGGGGACTGGGGACAGCAACCAACTGCCCAACCAGCCAGTGTGCACTCTGGGATGGAATTAGGTCACCTGAACTGCGATGGACGTTTCCAGACATGGAAAATCGGGTAGAGCTACGGCGTCTGTGATCCTGCAAGCATAGCCTCCTGTCTCTCTGAAACTACACCCACTGCACTCCGCATCCTTGGACTTCTTGGAGTTGCTCAACTTGGTCCCAGACATTTTTAAAGGCTTTCGATTTCCTGCTGCTTGCAGTAGAGAACCTGAAAAACTGTATCAGTCCTTAGATATAAAATATGTCTGCTGATATGTTTTGCCTGCTACAAATTCTACAAAGTATCTAAGTACATCACCCTCATTAGAAATTCACCTCTAGCTCCCATGTCTCCATCTACATATTAAACATCTATTTGGCTCCTATGTGCCTTATGGGATGGGAGAGAGAAACAGGTGAAGAAGCGCACCTGTTAACCCTAGCACGCAACGCGTGACTCCGTTGGCCGTTGCCTAAACATTGTTTTTAGCATAGATAAGCACAACCATATAATATGTGCACACATATAATATATAAAGGTGATTTTACCCTAATATGTTTTAAAATAAAAACATGTGCTCAAATGTTTAGACATAAATTGAATGCTAAAAACAGAACTGAAATAAGCAACTTTCGTGATGCTTACTGGGAAATTTATGATCATCAAGTGTTGAAGACCAAGTTTAAAACCAAAAATCAATTAGGACACATGCATGAAAGCATTGAATCAGTGAATGATAAAATATGATCACGCCATCTCCAAGATGAGGTGCTAACACGTGCTTCTCTTTCTAACATTGTAGTAAATGACGATGCTGAGGACTAAGTTCCATCTAGTCATGATTTTACACAAGTCTGTAAGTTCCAAAGTCCCAGGAAGAAGCCTGCTTACGCACAGCTCAACGTCAGTGTATATACATCTCCCAGGGAGATGGAGTGGACCTCTTCTCTGCACCCCTCCCATGGGGGCTGCCGAGTCCTGGCACATGTAAGAGAAGCCTGAGCAAGTGAGTGAGGAGGGACCCTGAGGCCAGAGCAGCACACGTGGGTGTCCACTGGCTGGTCCCCTGGGTTTTCTTTTTGCCTCGTATCTTCCAGATGAGGGGATGGAGGCTGGAGCACACAGACGTGCCTCAAGAGAAGTTCTCTCCCTCCCCAAGTCCAGGGAAGGGCAGCCTTGGGAGACAGTAGCCTCTCCACTGCACAGACACCCCACGGGGCCACAGCCCACCCACTCCCCAAGTGTAGTGACTGCAGAGCTCTGCCGGCTGCAGGAGGCACCCACGCCAGATGTGGAGCTGGGCTTCCACCTCCACCTGGGCGCCCTCTTGCTCCCCACTGAGGTGCCAGAGAGTGCAGCCAGGAGGCTCAGTGGTGCTCATTGATCCCCAGGGTTCAGTGGAGGCCGCGTGAGGGGCAGCAATGCCCAGGCCCCAGAGCGTTTCATGGGTGCCCTGTCACGAGCGTCACCCCACTGTGGAGTTCTTCCCCTGGTGTCCACCAAGATCATGTGTAGGACCTTGTGCGTGACAGAGAGGAGCCCACTTCCCAGGCCAGTGCGGTGTCTGAGAAGTTGTGCCCAAACCGACCTTTAAGATCCTGGAGCACGGGGGCGGGGGGGGGGGGCAAGGTCTCTCTGTGCAGGTGCAGCAGAGGGGGACCTTGCTGGACCTGAAGCTGACCTCTGTCTTGGTCGTGGTGGCCTTTACAGGAACCTGCGTGTGGGATAAGATGGCCCAGCTGCTCATACCCAGTGTGCCAACGTGAACGTCTGTGTTTAGTGTGTGCTTTGTCTATGGCGCAGCCTTTAGAGGTCCCCTAGTGAAGGGCAGTGGGACCTCTAGACTACCATTGCTGTTTCCTGGGAATCCTTAATCATTTCAAAACAAAAGGGTTCCGAAAATGCATAGGTCATGTATAAACACAAAAAAAGAAAATCAGAGATGAAATGCTATCGTTTCATGATGTTATTATTAATAATAGATCATTAAGATGAAACTTTCAAGTAGGAAAGGAACTGCATTCAATTACAGAGCGTATTATGTGCAAGAAATGAAAATAGGCAATGGATGGATGCATGATTGTGTAAGCGTGGCAAGTTTCCAGACGGTTACCAGAAACTCCGGGTACCCGGACTGACCATTGAGAACCCAGGCACCCACTTTTCATTTCTGCCATTCTGTGTTATTTGCAAATTTTACCATAAGAATTTATCGCTTCCATAATTGAAATGCACCACCTAAAGGCCATAGAAGAAGAAAGAGCTTGCGACATGTAATATTCAAAAGTCCTAAATAATATTAAAACTAAATTGAATTTAAACCGCAGAAATCTGGATTGGGGTGATTCCAACAGAAGGTGTCTGTAACCCCTGAATGTCTTATTCCAGAGTTTACGGTTTTCCTCCGGTCACCCCCAGGGTGTAGCGTGTTATATAGATGCATTATGGCTGGGAATTTGTCTCATCTGTGATATCTCCATGGCCACATGCTTGTTAAATGCAGGATTGTGAACAGTAGGTGAAGCAATAGTTTGCAACTTTGGTAGAAGGGGATCCTCAGAGCAGAGCATTATTTAAAAAAAAAAACAAAAACCTGTCTTTTCTGCAGCCGTGTTCTGTTTTTTTCTGTTTTTGATTTTTGTTTTGTTTTTCCATCTATTCAGTTGCCTGTCCTCCTTTTTATCTCTCCTTCCATTGCTGACCCCAGACCTCCAATTTGATATTCACGTGTCAGGATTCCTGTCCACATCCCTTCCACAGAGCCTTTACTGAGCTTCTGCTACGTGTCGGCAGTATCGTGCACATGGAGTCCAATTGGGAGAACACTAGCATCACCGCTAGCGTGGAGCAGGAAGTGAGCAAATCAGGGCCCCTGCAGATTGTTCCGGGTGTTTTTGATGCGTAGTCTGAAACACACACTGGAACCACTTCTCAGCGTTGAGGAGCACGTGTTCCTGTCTACTAGAACCAAATGCAATGGGGTCCACTATGTGGCCCCCGTCAGGCGTCCGTGGGAGGGAGGTGGTCATCTGAGACCCTGAGCCAGGCAGTGTTGTACTTTGGAACTTGGGATCTGTTTCATTATGCGTTTAGAGGAAACTGAAATAGAACAAAGCAAAAGAGATTTGGACTCCACAGTAACGCACTCTCCTCATGGTTGCAGCTTTAATCGTGTATTAAATTGTATCAGCCCTTTCCAATTAGATTAGTTTAGCTCCCCACGGGTGGTGGTGGATTGATGTCAGGAACTGTGTCAGTCTTAGCTGCATGCCAAGAGCCCACACATGAACTCAGAAGGATCCCAAAGCTTCATCCCTGGGACTTGCTAAAGGGGCTTCTGGTGCTGAATTGTTTTCTGTGATAACATTAATCTGTGTTCATTTGTAACAATGAAACAGTGATCGGCATGCCTCACAATGGTCTTTAATCAAGGGTCTTGGGACTCTTGCGTGTTCTCTTGACTTTGTAACAGATAGCCTACATCAGGTAGCCTTGGGTAGACCATTTTCCTTAGTGTGTTAATCAGCTTTTCCTCACTGTGATTAAAAGAACTAAAGAGAACAGCTTAGAGGAGGAAACATTTATTTGGGGCTCATGGTTTCGGAGGTTCGGTTCTTGGTTGGCTGACTCCATAGCTTTGGGCCCAAGGGGGAAGGACATCATGGCGGAAGGGCACAGTAGAGAAGAACTGCTCGGGACGTGGCCAACAGGAAGCAGAGAGACTCTGCTCACCAGGGACAAAATAGAAACCCCAAAGGCTCACCTCCAGTGACCCACTTCCTCCAGCCACACCTCACCTGCCTGGGGCTACCACCCAGTTAACCCCTACCAGCAAATCAATGCACTGATTAGGTTACAGCTCTCATGATCTAATCTTTCCACTTCTGAGCATTCTTGCATTGTTTCATAAATGATCTTTTGGGGAGCAGCACATACCCAAACCATAGCACTTAGCAAACATCCCAAGGGAGGCTGGAGAGGAGTCAGCCGAGAGAGCAGAAGAGCAGGCCACGGTGAGTGTTGGCGGGGCCTCCGTTCTTTCTGTGTCGATTTTGAAGCCACCGTTAGTCATTCTTGTGTGTGTGTGCAGGGGCACTGGCTTGGGACCTGGAGTATATTGTTTCAGACCTCTGCACCGTGGCTACCATTTTATATCATTCCCAACCCAATGTCATTACAACTTATGCGGTATCACACCCAGAGAGAAAAATAGCTTAGGACCCATTTCAGATATGTTGGCCCAAGAGCTTAATGAGGTAAGAGAGAAAATATGAGTCACTTTATTAAATATCGACTTTCATTAAATAAAAGTTTGATTAGCACTTTCCAAGCAAGCTCTTCTGCATTTATTTAATTCACTAAGTATCCATACACATCTGTGTGTAGATTTAAAAGTTTTTTCTACATTTTTGCAAGTCATATTTGAGAACAGAAAGATTTTCCGGGTATGAATCAACTTTAAAAGTGAGAACTATTGATACAACCAATATTTATGAATTTTGAGCTTATTTTTATCAGTTTCCTCATGTATTGCCTACCGTGAAGCATTTGGCTGATTCCGCGCACCCAGTTACCCAGCAGAAGGCACTGTGAGTTGGAGGCATGATGGTGAATGACATCAGACAGAGCCCCTCTTCAGGGAGTCTGTTTACCAGGCCAGAGGAAATAATGCTCCAAAGGCAGTGCTGTGTTGTGGCCTGGTCACAAAGTGGACCTGCAGGGCTCAGCTGATGCAGGGGTGGCCAGCAAAGGCCTCACAGGGGACTGGCCTCAGCCCTGAGACCTGATGCCTGAGAGACCTGACGCAGCTGGGGCTTGGAGAGGAGCAATCGGAAGCCAGCCGGGACACAGCAGTGTGCACAGGTGTGATCTTCAAAGGGCTAGAGACTACGTGGCACTGGCTCTGTGGCCCACAGTGTCATGACTTCGCTACTTGGCTTTGGAAAGGCCAAAGCGCTCACAGACAATAGGGAAATCAACCACATGGTCATCCCAGTAAAACTTTTTCATGGACACCAGCACATATGTTTCATGAACTTTTCATGTGCCACAAAATAGTTCCTTCCGTGAAATTCTTTTCAACCACTTAAAAATGTAAACACCATTAAGTCAGAGACTATTCAAATCAGGCAGTGTTCTGCGCTGGGCCTCTGTGATGGCTGTTTGCCAACCAGTGGGTGAGAGACTGGAGAAGGAACCCAGGTCACCATGGACCTCAGACTGTCTCATATTCTCAGAGAATTGTTAGTCACTGAGGGACTTCAGAGAGGATCAGGGACTGGTTCGTGATGTCACACGGGTCCTTCTAGTTACATTTGGAGAGTGGATCACAGTGGGCAGGTGTGCAGGCAAGAAGGCTAGTGAGGGGGCTGGAGCGGTGGCTCAGCAGTTACGGTACTTGCCTGGCAAGCACAAGGATGCGGGTTCAAACCCCAGCACCACGTACACAACTAAGTGTTGGAGCAATGAAAGCCACATGAAAAACTAAGTGAAATTGTCTCTCTTCCTCACTGTCCCTCTCTCTTTAAAAAACAAAACAGGCTAGTGAGGGGGCTACAGATGCAGGACAGTGGGGGTCTCGGCTGCGACGCGAGGGAAGTGCAGGTGTGTGTACGATCACCAACCCACCAAGCTCTCAGCCTCTGACCTGCCTCTGCAGACAGCTCAACTCACAGATGCACCAGCAAAAGCAGCCAACTCCACATCTCTCCCCTGTCACTCCCACACAAATGTTTAAACCCCTGTTCTTGATTAAAACAAAGAGAAGCAACAAAAGCTGTCTCTGTGCCGGTAAGGAGTAGGCTGCAGGCTCCGTCCACAAGTGTGCCGCACACCGTGACCACATCCAATTTCTGGTGTGTCATCTGTGCCTTGGATCCTTCTAGGGAATTCTCTCTGCTGTGGAACTGAGTCTGACGCTGAGGTGTTTGTGTATCGTAGGAACAAACTCCAGATGGAGTCTAAACACACCACCATGTTCGGAAGGTGCTTGCGTATGCTAGTCTTTCCCTCCCCGCTTTGCCTCATCCACGTACTTAGCTGCAACATTTGCCATTGAGAGAACTTGAGCAGGACCCAGGGGTACAGAAATAAGTCAGGGATGCATGGCCTAAAGTGAAATATTAACTTTGCCAATGAGATTCGGTAAGAATCTGGAGCGCATGGTGGTACCTGTTGCGTGTCCAGTGTTCAGCAGCACATGGTTTTTTCTCTAAGTGGCTGTGATGTCACAGATAACATAATTTCCTGAGCATAACTGATTTGATTTCAGTCTTCTTGAGTTGAATATTTTGTACTCCTTCAGCCTTTTCGAGTAATTTGTGCTCTTCATATGCCATTGGGGCAGAGGAGGTCACTGTAGGTATTTGCATCACAAGGCTCCTGCCCTGACGCTCTTGGAGGCTCAGATACGGGGTGACGATAGAGGGACATATCTGCTCCATCCTCAGGGTAGCACCGCTGAGGGTTGTTCGTCATGTTCTGCCTTGTCTGGGAAGCTCAGGACTCACCTTCTGCTCTTGGCTGGGGCTTTGGTCTGCATGGTTTCTTCGCAACGTGGCGTCTTTCTTGGAGGATGCGATGTCGATGAAGGGTCTCCTGAAGCTGCTTTCCAGTGCCCCTGTGGACGTGTGCCCATTACAGAAAGGCCTCAGCACATGTGCCAGAGTTGTTGATATAGAGAATCCCATTGGTTCCTGTCCCCAGCCCTTTATCATCCAACTCCACCCTGTTAGAGTCTAAAATTGATCGTCCCTTTCTACAGTCGAGCACAATGTGTAGCCAGATGCCCTAAAGAAGCATTCAGGGGAAAAGAGGAGCAACCCTAGCTGCCCTGGCCTTGGGAGGCTCTGTGCTGCCTGCCTGGGGTGCAGTCTTTGTCAGGTGTGTGGCTGCACACAGGGTCCTAGCTGATCTCCCCCACCCCTTGCTGTGGAGTCCCCTGCAGCATCCTGCCTCACCCCCCTGGCGGTGCATTTCCTCCCAGTGGGGCCAGGGCACCCTGCTGTTCTCTCAGCACCCTTGGACATGCCCTCTTGGGACACTTGCCTACTTCTGTGTGCTCCAAGCTCCTGACTGGTGGTTAGTGATACAAGTGCAGCTCTCCTCAGAAAGATCAAAAGGAAATCCCAGCTTGTCGTGGTGAACGCACTGCTTTCTGGGTTGATAATACACCAGCGCTGCAGATCTCTTGCAGCGTACTCAACCCTTCTGGGCTGTTTCCTGAGTCAGTTTCCTTGTGTGTAGGACCAGGATCAGAGCATCTGCTTTCTTGAGTTCCTCTGAATAATCAATCGTACGGTAAAATGCGGGACTGCAGCATGCTTCCTGCAATGAATTAGCATGGCTTGGATCACCTTTAGTTTATGTAGCACTTCACAAACATGACCTCATTTGGTTCTAGAAACCTCCATGCTTCTTATCTGCATCCTTCAGTTGGGTGACCAAGCTCAGCAATGTAAGAGCTGTTAGCAGGATGACGCATGAGCGAGCTGTTCTTACTGGAATGTCCAAATTTTAATCAAACATTGGTATCTTTGCCTGTTAAATAATTGTTGAATAAATAAATAATCTGGGGCAAGATAAAAGAGTGTTTTCATACCAGAGACACTGTGGCAAGCTTGCATAATCCAGTTAGAGTGACTAAGGACATTTTATTGCAAAATTTCAGGTTTGGTTACTTAGGTAAGTAAAGGCAGGTCTGTCTTTCCATTCTGCGGTGACCCTCAGTAGCACTCTGCAGCGTCCAAGCAGCCCACTGCGGTCGACACAGTGTAAGCAAAATTGATAGGCAGAGCCTCCGTCTCTTGGCTCAGGCAACAGGCCTGCTGAAAACAGTCAGAGATGTGACAGTCATGAACCCAGAGGGCACAAGGGAAGGAAATGGTTTACCTCTATCTTACAGAATGCTGCTTGCCAGTTTCATTCCTTTATGAAAATAACTTTTAAACAAAATGCCTGAAAAGTAATTCAGAGATGGCTGTGTTACTGCTGGTGTGGCTTCTGTGTGGTGGCGAGGCGGTACAAGAAGGCCGGTTTAGAGAGCCAGCTGTCTTCCTGGTGTGGTTCAGACACTACAAACCAAAAGCCAAAATTTGCCCTCTACTGGAACGCAGAGTTACACTCTGGCGGTTTGACGAGTGCAGGGAGGAAGGGATTTTTGTAGTTTTCCTTCACACATTAAAAATTTAAGGCTCCTTTTGCCATAATGGTTGATTCCCTTTTGTGTCACTTCTAAACATAGATCAGATTCATGAATGCTTTGATGGCAGATGGCTTCGAGGAACGGGTGGTCAGGTGTTCTACGAAAGAAACACAGCTGGGATTTGTGCCTTCTTCTTCATTTTGCAGAACATGAGAAATCAACCAACACACCACTGGGGTTCTGGTCCTTTGGGGTTGGTGTTAGGTCCTTTGTCTTCCCAGGAATTAAGCCATGCCAGAGTGTGGGACACCATCCCATGAGTGACTGAGTGCACACCTGAGTGAAGAAAGGGAACGGATTTGCTGGGCAGAAAGTTGTTTAGCAGCCTGTGATAAACACTGACTCCCAATGCGTGGCTCTCAACATTCCGGGTACAGCAGTCACAGATGGAGGTATCAAGGCAACGGCCTCTGGAACAATGCCAGAGAGGGGTGCAGGCTTGAAGACCCTGTGGAAGGTAACAGATGGGCCACAAGAGCTATCAGCTGGAGGGCAGGGTCCCTAAAGTTGGCTCCAGTTGCCCTGTCCTTCTAGCTAAGCATTGTCCACTTCCTCTAACCTCTCTCCAGAACCACCAGCAGCCGAGGCTTCGGGTTCATCGATGCAGGAATGTTGGTGCGCACAGGCAATATGCAGAGACCTCAGAGGCTGGAAAACCAGAAGGAGGCTAATACAGATCCACTCAGCAAATCGCCCCATGCATCTTCCTGGCTGGAATCCACTTCACATTTTATTGCATTTGGCCAAAGGTTCAGAGGGAAATAGATGCAGTAATTTTCTATCTGAGACAGAGTAAGCATTTGAAGGGGGTGGAGAATAAGCACACTTGAGACCTCGTCATCGCCATGCTATTTCAACTTCAGGATCCAAAATAGCCCTCTGCTCTAATTTTCAGACAGCCAGAGCAAAGTTTGTTTGGATGTTCACATGTTTCCATAAAGAACATTCTACAGTGGATCCTTTCTTCTCTACATTGCTAAAAACCTGTTGCTGTTCTGTAGACCAAGGTGTTCTACTGCAAAAATAGATTAATGGCTTTTCTTCAGAGTTTGCAGAAAAAAAAAAACACAGTGGATCACATTTTATAAACGTTGCGTTTTCTTTCAATAATTTTTCAAAACTTGTGTCGGCCAGCACCTGCCAGTATCACCTTACCAGCTGTCTGGCAACACATGATGCCTACTTCAGTTCAAGTATTTGATACATCATGGTGTTTCACACCCAGGTTGAACTCCAGGGCTCTGTCACATGAACAGATCTTAGACTCACTCTGGGTTCTACTGAAAGTCATGCTCAAGGTTCAGGAGAAAGATGTTGGGATGACTCTCCAGCCTGGGGCTGCTCTGGTCCAGCCGTTTCCTGATGTCACAGCCCTGGGCACCCAAACACCCAGCAGAGCCATATCATGAGCTCCATGTCCTCGTGACTCCATGCCCATGGGATAGGATCTGTGTTACGGGGCTTCTTTTTAGGCTATACCCTCCTGTAAACATTGGGGCATTCAGGAGGAGTCTCCCTCATGGAACATGAGAATGTTCGAGGTGTTTTCTCTGAGTTTAGAAGCCATCTGTTTTGGTGGTGGTGCATACTCATCTCTACTAAAAAGGTGGGGCTGTTATTAATCCAGGCCTATTCAATTTCTGTCAGTCATTGGCCATCAGCTGAATGCCACATTTGTTAAAGTAATGAACTACTTTAGTGTTGCCACCAACCCCCCCAAGGAGGCACTGTGAACTCAAGGCTTGGTTATGGGAAAAGAGGCTAAGACCAGTTAAGTGGCCCTGCCAAATTCACCTAGCTCACAAACAGTAGAGCCTGGATTTGGACTCAGGCTTGTTTAGTCTCCAGCTCTCCAGGACACCTATTCATTTACAGCCCCTTTTCTGTCCAGGATGAATGCTTTTCTACATTGATGTGGGATCTGCTTTCTACCACCTTCTCAGATGTATAAAGGGCAGGAGTAGCTCCCCAAATAACTGCACACTTTTGTAGCTCTTTGGGGTCCTCATAAGGCCCCAGTGCCTGTGTCCCAGGTGGCTACCAGCAAAGCTAGCTTGGGGAGGAAGCTACTTAGAGGAAGATGAGGGCAATCAGGGGAGAGAGCCAGCCGGCTGAGGGAAGTTCCTGAGCGGGTGGGGAGTGTGCATACCACACTCTGCAGCCCTGCTCCAAGCCTCCGAGGGCTGCACATGGGTGTGGGGGATCCGGTCAGAGGCCTTCCTGCGTTCAGCAGAACATTGGTGGGAGAGCGGAGCATCCAGGATGCAGGGCTCAGAGTCCTGCCTCACATGACAGAGAGCCCACCCAGCACTGTGGCACAGCAACACCTGGTGGGCCATGACAAAACTCCTACCTGATGACTCTGTGTCTCCCCTGGGAGATGGCCCAGCAGAAAGAGTTGAGGCCTCACACTGGTGCCGCTGAGCAGCGAGCGTCCATCATCCAGGATCCCACCGTCTCTGCTTTTTACCTGGCAGGTAGAAGCAGGGCCCCTGTGTCATCAGTCACCTCTCTGAGGGAGGCAGGGGCACATCCTGCTCGGCTGAGCCGTGAGCGTGCTCACCTGCCAGAGGCTTTGCAGGGGACTGAGGGGGACTGTGGGGCATTGAGTGCAGCAGGTGGAGCCTGGAGACCTCACCTAAGGCAGGTCTGCACCCACATATCCCTGAGCGCCCTCCCAGCTGACTGCTTCAGTCCTGGAAGACCCCAGAGTAGGGCAAGTGCCTGCCCCTGCAGGCCCCCTTCCACTGCGACCAATTGCAGTGTAGATTTCTTTCCTACACGGCCCCACCCTTCCCAAGGGGTAGAAAACCATATGTTTTTACAGTGACCTAAGTAAAACCTTTTTTTTTTTAAGAGAGAGGGACAGTGAGAAAGAGAGAAAGAATCAATTTTATTTAGCTTTTCATGTTGCTTTTGTCGTTCCAACACTTTGTTGTGTATGTTGTGCTGGGGTTTGAACCCGTGTACTTGCGCATGCCAGGCAAGCATTGTAACTGTTCCAGCCCCCTAAGTAGAGTCTTTAAACTCAACCGTGTGGAGGGACTGGGGGTGTCCGCCTGCAGCAAGCATCTGAACCCCTTGGAGGATTCGTTAATGCCTACGTCCCTCTGCCGGCTGCTGGCTCTCTGGGGGCGGGTCCTGCACTCATCCTGGATGGACTAGCATTTGCATTTCTGTTGTGCAGCTGAGGTTGTTCTCGCTGGTCCTGTGATCCATCCTGTGGGAATGAAGGGTCTTTATCAAAAATGCTTTTAAAAATTCCATCCACAAATGAAGGTGTTTTGCATAACACCAAAGAGGCCTGCGCCCGTCTTTGAGCAACAGGCCACTCGCTCTATACAACCAACACGACCCAGAGTCCTTATGCAGAGCAGTTTCAGTGAAAGCAGAAATTTACTACTTCAGCATTGTCCAGGGGCAAAACCTGCAGGAGATGCCAGTTCCAGTGCAGACCGCCTCTAGACCTCACCACAACACTCCATCCCAGCCGCCTTGCTTGCTGGGAAATAGTAGGATTTCAGTAATTTCACTAACCTCAACGACTGTTGCTCAGAAATATCAGAAAAGAAGAATGCGCGGCCCAGCAAAGCCCGGTTCCGGAAAGAGTGCAGGTGTGTAATGGATCTTCATATTCTTGTCAGTTTGTAATGTTCAATCACAGAAAATAGAGAATTGCATTAAAACTTCTGAGTGATCCAGTACAAATGTCTTCAAACAACTCACATGTTCCGACCAATGCGTCAAACACAACAATTGATATTTTTTCATTAAATCAAAGTTTTAGTCCCTGTTTCTTAATGTAAGACAGTGGGTTGGAAACGAACGTGCAGAACTGCAAATGAAAGACTTTGAGATGCAGCGTAGACACATCTTAACAGCGAGTTTTACAGGCTTCGGGATTGACCTGCTGGAAAATCATCCCCATCCGAAACCTGAAGGATTGGTACGGAACTTGGATCTTCATGGAAAGAGACAGCAGTCGTTTCTGCCTAGAACTCACTGAGTGGTTTTGGAAGGCTGGGGTGGGGTATGTTTGCCTTTGGCCGTACGCGCCTGCTCTTCTGTCCTTACTTCATGGAACAGCAAGTTCTGGGGAGCTTTTCTGAATTGAGCTGAGCCAGTAGAACAAGAGGCCAAAGCTACCTGGGGACAGTGAACATGGACAGAGCCCACCATTAGTGAAATGACAGCAGACTAGGGCCTCCCCCTGTGAAGAGAAACCAGCCAGCTCCGGAAAGAGCCCGCCCTTCCTCAGGGGGTTGCAGGCTGAGCCTCATGGAGGGCAGAAGGTCCTCTACCACATAATGACATGGAACCGATCATCCTGTCACCCATCATATTAAATCTTGCCTTGATAGATATTATGCAGTGGTGGGGATTGCTTACGCGATGCACAAAATATTTTGGAAAAACAATTTCCCAATCTTCAAATATATTATATTGCTTTTACACAAATGTACACTCTTAAAGTCAGGATATCATTTATTCAATCACTTACATGAGTAACGCAGAGGTCTCAGCACCCCAGTGACAAATGGCGTGAGCACCCAGGCCCCCTTCTTCAAGCCCTTGCCCGTTGACAGTGTGCCTTGCCGTACATCCCATTCCGAGGACTGGGTTTGGGCTGCAAAAGCTCATTTTTCTTGTGCTGAATGAGGCATTGAATTAAATTCTCTAAATGCAAATTAAGGATATCTCTGCATTACCAGGAAGATTTGTATCTTGTTAAACAATAAGATGGTTGGAGTCGAATGAGTTTGCAACAACTACTCAAACCAAATTGGCTTTGCCCGTATTTTAAAATCTTTTCACATTTCACTTTATATTCCAACAAATGCATAAATTTTAGAGCAACTAGAGTCAGCTGAAAAAAGAAATGTTCTAAGCATTTACCATGAACAAAAGGGATTGGAGCGAGTCGGCTGAGGAAGACTGGGAGGAGGGCTGGAGTGAGTCGCTGTGGCTGATGAGCGGGCTGATCAGAGAGGGAGGAGAGGGCTGCAGCCGCTCACCACCGTTCTCTCCTCTGAGATATATTTATCTTGCCTTATACACATGCTTCCCAACACAACCTGTTTGTAACTGTGTGTGCTGCCGCGTGATTCGCTTGCTTAATATGCATCCATGTTTCTCTGGGCTTTTCCTTGACAATGGATGGAAATGAGCAGAGTACTGGAATGGAGCCCGCTGTGAAATGTGCATGACAAGCGGAGCTCCCCACATCAACCTGTGGTTCCTGGAAGTGACAGTCAAGTGTGTACAGTCAGCTCCTCTCATCAGAGCTGCTTACCCTCCAGGAAGGTACAAACGTGTGCAGCTTGAGCAGCCGCGCATAGAAATGCCTCTGTAACTCACCCCGCGCCCAAGCAGTGTGGCATTGCTTTAAGAAGCGTCTCCCTTTGGGTTAACTTGCACACGTCTTCATTTTCATGACATATTGTCTAGCTGTATTTTTTCTTTCTAGTTTACCATTCTTTATTGTTGCTAATCGTTTGGACTAAAATCTTGATCAGCCATTAATATATCAGCTTTCTGGTGTTGATAATTGCGTTTTTTACCTTGCAGTTCCTTCTTCCCTCTTACTCTTTCTCTCTCCTCCTCTCCTCCCTCCTGTTTTTGAGACACAAGCTCTTTACTTTTCTATTTTTCAGTCAGTATTTTCCTTTATGATGCCTGCCTGTTTAATCATGTTTAAAACTACTTCGCTGCTCCAAAATTATATAAGCATTTATCTTAATTATCTTATAATCCTTTTGTGACTTATCTTTTACATTTAACTCATCTGTATTTTATTTTATAATAATGAGGAAGGAAGAGATAGGCCCTCATTTTCTTTGCAAATAATTAGCAAGTTGTCACAAAGCCTTTGGAAGTGGTGATTTCTTTTCCTCTGGTTGACTGGAAATCACATTTATCCTGCACTGAATTATTCTTTACATCTGTAGCTATGATTGAGAAGTGGACCCAGATGTTGGAAGAGATTTGAGGACACACAGGTGTGCTTGTACCATTCAGATCGGGTTGGGTCAGGAACTCAGCTCCTCTCACTCTTGTCCCTTCTTGGCGGAAGGGAAAGGAAGCGTCCTGGCCCTTCTCCAAGCAGCTTTTCTTGAGGGACACGGCGATTAGAACTGTGCATGGTCTTCACACGTCAGAAGATGATTCCTTTCCAATTCTTATTTCAACCCTTTGAAAATGTAAAAGATACTCTTAGCTCATGGATCGTACAAAGACAGGAGGTGGACCAAATTGGGGCCGAGGGATGTGGTTTTCCACCATTTTTTTGAGGGGGCACTTTGAATATTCTACTTAGTAATTAATGTGCTTTTTAAATATGTTTTCAATTGACATTGGTGTAGATTATTTGAGATGAATTGCCCTTAAGTTATATAAACAACTGAAATATAAGCTTGTAAGTATGGTAGAAGTAAAAATAATTAAGTGTTTTAGATGAATTAACATATCATTAAATTTTGCTATAAAAGTTGTGATAGGCAAGGCATAAAGGATGATATAATGAAGTGTTCAGCATTCTTTTTAAATTTTATTGAGGAGTTGTGTTGTTGTACAATCATAAATGCATGTGTAGTAACAATACGATGTGCCCAGAATCATGCCCACATCACCCACACACACCCCAGTCTCTTGGCTCTTCTGTATTTCCCCCCTATAACAAGTAGAAATGTCTTTACATATGTGTGGGTATATAAGAATTAAATGATTGCGTAAATATTATTTGGCTTGTTGGGGGGTAAAGAGTAAGCTACATTGATGATTCCCCTGTTGATCCCTCCCTAGGATCCCTCCCTCTCCCCTTCTACCTGTCTCCCTCCCCCACATATCTATGGTTCCATTTTTAAATTACGGAAGTAGATAATTTACCAGAAAAAAAACATAATTTACTATGAGGAAATTTTTAACATGAACAGGTGGGTTCTCTTTAGGAGATGTTTATTGATGTAATAGATAATGTGGCACAGATTTTTGATTGTGTGCCCTGCTTTTGTTAAAATATACTAAATTTAGGATCCTGTATTAGGAATTTGTGCCGTTTAGCCTCATTTTCTCTCCCGCTGAGATCCATTGCTTAGTAATCCCAGGGTTCCACGTTCTTTGGAGGGACACCTCTCCAGTTATACTCCGGTGGTGTAAGGACAGAGTTCCTTCACCATGAGCTCTGCCCTGTGCAAAGTTAATGAAGCTTGCTGGCTTGCTGCCATTCTGTGATCCTGAGACCCTGCTGCCCGTCTGTGGATCCGTGCAGTGTAGAGTTCCCTGTCTTCCGTCCTCCTCTGCTTGAGGTTCAGCTCTTCCACTCCTGAACTCAGGACGTGAGTCTTCCATTTGTCTGCCTGTCTCAATCTTTTGATTTTAGAAACAGCCATGAGGATAATTAGTGACAGTTCAGGATCTGCCGATTCCATATGCCATATGCACCCTCGTCAGCCTTGCTTGACTTCTACAAAATGGAAGTGGGGAAGTGAAATTCTCTCATTTTGTTCGTTGGTGGTTATGATAATAGGTGCTTTGACATGCACATTCAAGGTGGAAAGCTGAAATTTAATCAGTTTCTTATTCTAAATGAGAACTTCAAAGCAGTTTACCTCTATCCAGTCTCACCTTCCACGTGACCCTGAGTACAGTCCTCTTATTGCCCAAGATCTGTGGCACCTTCATTTAATCACATTGATTCATTTTAATTGTCTTAATTATTTTGATTGGTGAAATTTGTCCTCCAATTATTTGCTACTTTTTTTCTCTTGGCCAAATATGTAAGAACAGAATCCTTGCTCCTAGGATGATGTGTGTCTAACTTTACAGTGCATCACCAAACATCTTTCCAAATCAGTTACATTTCCCCCTCCTAGCTCAGCACTTCGGAAGAGTTCCGGGTGTTCCACATCCTCAGTAACGTTTGTCACTTTCTGTTTTAATTCTAGCAATTCTGATGGATTTTAAGTTCTGTCCTCTGATAGTTTAGAGTGTTGAGCGACTTCTCTTGCTCCTGTTCTTATGGGCATCTCATTTCTGCTCTGAAGGGTCTGTTCAAGTCCTTTGACCAGTTGTTCATTGGGTGGTTTGTCTTTTAGCTATTGATGGGGGAAATTCTTTGTATTTTCCTGCACGTCCTTTGTCATACACAAGCGATTGTATTCTCTTAGTCTGCTCCAAGCCTTTCACTCTTAAAGCTGCTTTGTTTTTTAAGATAGAAGGACAGTGAGAGAGGAAGAGAGATGGGATCAATTTTTTAAAAATTTGTCACGTGGCTTTCATTGCTTTGACACTTAGTTGTGTATGTGGGTGCTGGGGTTTGAACCCGTGTACTCACACATGCCAGGCAAGTGCTGCACCTGCTGAGCCACTGCTCCTGCCCCTTAAAGCTGCTTTTGATGAACACAACTTGTTTGATGAAACCACTGTAATTATTAAGCATGGATTTCTGCCATGGAGAAAATGAGGTTTATCAGCTTTTTCTCTTGTCTTAACTTCTGTATGTGTCCTTTCTGAGAAAAGCACTTAAATAAATCTTATGGTCCAGCATATGCTGCACCTTGGTGACAGTGCGCTAACTTTTCTGCCTCCTGAGGTCTCTCCAATTGTGGAATTCCACTGGACACGCGCGACACCACGTCACACTGTCCCGGACCTCTGCGTGCCCACAGGCTACAACATGCCACACTGTCCCAGACCTCTGCATGCCCACGGGCTACACCATGTCACACTGTCCCAGACCTCTGCATGCCCACGGG
>PVKS010025657.1:0-29575 GCA_004027875.1 Aplodontia rufa | reverse complement strand
CCATAATATTTCTGAGACTCAGGCTGGTAGCTCAGTGGTTCCGGCACTTGCCTAGCATGCGCAAGTGTGTGGGTTCAAACCACAGCACCAAGTATGCAGCGAAGTGTCAGAGAAACAAAGGCCACATGAAAAACTAAAGACAATTGGTTTTCTCTCTCTCTCACTGCCCCTTTCTCTTAAAAAGGAAAACAAATATTTCTGAGACTGGTCTGTGCCACTGCGTAGCAGGGGAGGATCCCTTTTGTTTTTGAGGAGGGTCATGTTGTACGGGAGGGCCACCATTTGGTTTTCCGTTCGCTGGTTGGTGGATATTTGAACTTTTCCAGTTTTTGGCAATTATAAATACAGCCCACTATAAACATGTGCAGGTCTTCGTGAGGGCTGCTATTTTCATTTCTCTTGGTAAAATACCCAGGAATGGGCTTGCTGGGCCCTAAGGTAGGTACAGGCTTAAAGTCCAAATGACATCGTAAACCTGGCTCCCAGGGTGGCTGTACCATTCTTTATCTAAATTGGACACTTTCAGTCCAGGAGTGTATTTGCCCTTTCTGAAACCCGCAGCTATTCATCTGTCAATGAAGCCATGTGTAATTAAGCGACCTGGTTTTGGGGCAAATTGGTAACGTGTGTGGACAAGAGGACCCAGGTTCAGAAGTCCAGGGCTGTTCGACCGTGAGCGTCGCCTCCTCCCGAGGACAGCATGTGTGTGAGTCAAGTCTCCTGAGCGCCCTTCGACTCACCACGAGTTGGTTTTGTGTGTGCCTCCAGCAGCAAGTTCAAGTTCATCCTGTGTTGATATAATGCCCGAAGGCGACGGGAAAGAGTACTGGGGTTGTCAAATGGGGACGTGATTAATCAGAGACATTTATGGCATGCTGAACTGCTTGTTCCCTGACCTTTATCCCACGTGGGTTAGGTGCAGGCAGGGTCAAGTTTAAATCCAAGATGACAAGCGTCTGGGGCTAGGGAAGGTTTCTGATGAGCGCTTGGCTTGGGGTCAGTGGCTCTGTGTCTTACACCTGGTGAAAAGTGACTCCCAGTTAGAAATAGTTGCGGGGCAAAGCACCTGTTGACTGGGCCCTCTGGGCATGCCGGGGGCACCCTGGTTCTTGGCAGCCCTGGGTCACTCTATTTTACCTCGCTCGCAGCCTCTGTTACCTTTTGAAGTGAAAAATGGTTGCTTCCCCTGGAATCCCTCACCCCCTCCTCAGGAGCTGGTGCTGTCTGCATGAGCTTGTGAAGTTCATGGCAGGCACATTCTCGTGCCTGTGTGCCCCACTGAACCTGTGGATCATGGGATTAGACAATGTCACTTATTTATCACTAGGCTGAGGGTCAAGTTCAGGTGAGGTTTATTCCATCTAAGTTTTTTTTTTTTTTTTTAAGACAGAGGAACAGTGAGAGAGAGAGAGAAACAGAGAATCAGTTTTATTTAGTTTTTCATGTGGCTTTTGTTGCTCTGACTCTTTGTTGTGTACATGGTGCTGGGGTTTGAACCCGTGTCCTTGCGCATGCCAGGCAAGTGCTGTAGCCGCTGAGCTCCATCTAAGTCTTGTGGGCCACAGCTTGTCCTTTGAGTGGTGTTGGAAGATCCCTCAAGGCCCTGTGCCATCGGCACTGGGGGCAGTGGGATGCTGTGCCCACACACAGTCCCTGCCTCCAGGTGCCCAGTCTCCCTTGAGGTCAGCTTCTTCTGTCCTGCCAGCCTTGGTGTGTGCTTGTCCCGAGCCCCTCCTAAAATCCAGCTTTTGAAATCCCTCTGACACTCAGCGTGTGCACTATTACCTGATGTGCCCGTAACCCAGCAGTCCTGGCCCAGGGCACGAAGTAGCGCATGGAGCACACCCAGGATCACTCAATACGGAGCATGCTGGGAAGTGGCGGTATTTTTCTGCTTTAAAATAAGTAGTTTTGGAAGGAGCTGGGAAACTGCGGGGTTCAGTTACAAAATGACTATAATTGTGGAGAAGCATGTTTTTTCGAGTCTGAGACGCACTGGACAGGATGTGCATTTAGAAATGATTTATAGCTAGAAGAAGGAGCTTCCATCTGAGAGGGGCGCTGCTTCCGTGCAAGCAGAGCTCATAGGTCTGTGCGGTGGCCCTAGGGGACCTGGTGTTTCGATCCCAGCTTCAATATGGCCATAGGGAGTGGAAAGTCCTAATGTAGGAGTACAGAGCCCGCGCTTTTCCTCTCATGAGAAGCAGCAGGAGATGCTTCAGAAAGAGATGCTTCACTCGGCTTGCAATCTCGCTTGATGCTGGCCGCAGACAGAAGGCCACCTGGCTCTGGCTGCCCTGGGCACAACGATGGGCAGCCCATCCTTTTGACATGTGTTCTCCTCATTATCAACATATGTCCACATACTGCCCACTCTGTGTTGGGGACCATGGGAGGCAGGGAGGCTGGGGCCATGTAGTGGAGGCTCAGACGAAGAGGGCCCTGGATATTCCTGTATCTTTACTTTGATTAGTTGTCTGTCTTTGTGCTCTGATGGAAATAGCTAGAGCAAAGAACTGTATCTTGTTTTCTGATCATCCCCAAGACCTAGGACAGTGCTGGAATTTGGAAGCTGATCAGAAAGTATTAGTTGAATAAATTGAGGGCATGCATCTTGTGTAGTTTGGAGTTTGGCACGTGGGGACATTGGGTACTTCTCTGAAATCTAGGCATGGCATGACAAGGGCCTAGAGTAGAGAGGATTCAAGGCAGAAGGAGTAAGGCAGAGGCCTCTGCTTGGTTATTGCTGGAGAGGGATGCTGGGCTCTGGTCAAGTTCGAAAAACACTTGGAGCTGCTCTCCAGACTCAAGGTCTGATTTAAATGTAGGTTTTCAGATATCTTTGAAGTACAGTCCTCTCCCATGCCAGTCCCCTGTTCCAGGATCTGAGGCCCTGCTTGGTTCTCACTCTGAAACCTTATTTCCAAGTGGCTTAACCTTAGGGTTACAGACTGAACTTCAGAGAAAAAATTAAATGTTCTCTTTAAAGCTATCCTGGGAAGACCAAGATCAAGTTTAACCGTGATGATACAAAGTAAAGAACTAGAAAGATATCACGTTGCTTCTGGGTGTTTGCGTTTCTTTACATTTTGTACAAGGCCATTTGAAATGAGTGATTTAGTATCATGTGTAATTGTTGATATGCAGCTAATTTTCACAGAGTGTGGGGCTGTGTGCGCACACATTTTGGTCCTGAAGCTGTAACAAGGGCATCTCTGTGGGCTTGTTGGGATCTGCCTGAATTGCTAGTCTAAGAAGTGTTCGGAAAGATTACTTAAAACTTAGAAATAAGGGGGTTTGAAACAGTGACCCAGTGTTTATGGTGCTTGCCTGTCATGCATGAGGACACGGGTTCAAACCCCAGCACCATGCACACAATGAAGTATCAGAGTAGCAAAGGCCACACGAAAAACTAAATACAGTCGATTCTCTTTCTCTCTCTCTTACTGTTCCTCTCTCTCTTGAAAAACAAAAACAAAAACAAAACAAAACAAAATATCTTGGAAATAAGGGGCCAGGTGCAGTGGCGCACGCCTGTAATCCCAGTGGCTCAGGAGGCTGTGGCAGGAGGATTTCAAGTTCAAAGCCAGTCTCAGCAATTTAGCGAGCCCCTAAGCAATTTAGCAAGATCCTGTCTCAAAACAGAATATAAGATGAGCTGGGGATGTGGCTCAGGGGTTAAGTGTCCCTGGGTTCAATCCTTGGTACCAAACAAAAAAACCTGGAAATAAGGAAAAAAGATAATTCCATGTCCTTTAGACACCTATTAGAGCGTTGCCTAATAGGTCCACTCAGATTATTTAAATTTCTGGGGAATTCACCCTTGTTTCTTGGACTGTTTACTAGGAATTAGGGCTCAGAGCGGCCTGAAGCTACGTGTTAACTGGGTAAGTTGGGTTTGATTTTTGTCCAGTAAAGAGGCAAATTTCTGTGTGGTTTAAAAGGTTACCGAAACATTGTAATTTTATTGTACCATACAACAAAAACTGAGCTCTCTTTTCTTTTCTTTCCTGTAATGGAGTTTGATCTTAGGGGCTCTCAGTCACTGACCTACATCCCCAGTCCTTTTAAAACTTGTTTAAAGTTTTGAGACAGGGTCTCAGTAAATTGCCCAGGCTGGCCTTGATCTTGTGATCCGCCTGGCCCAGCCTCTTTAGCAGCTGGGATTACAGTGCCATGTGCCAGGCTCCATAGCCAGTTCTATGTGTAGCTCAGCACAGTTAAATCTCTGTTCCTCAGGTGCACTGAGAACCAGCTACTCCATCCTGTTGCTTCTCTCACTAAAGAGCTAAATAAGTGTGCTTAGTACATATTTAAGATGTGAAACCAAATTTTAATATTTTAAAACGATGCTTTTACAGGAGATTAAAAAGTCTCCCAGATCTATAAAATAATGTCAAATGTCATAGAATGAGTACAAAGGGCATAATCCCCTTTTCCCCTTCTCATGGAGGACTCTTCAAAAGCCGGGGACAGAATACCACCTGTCATCAAGCTGGGCCAGCCGTCTTGCTCTGCTCACTCACTTCCTGTTTTCTCTTCACAAACCATTTTTAGAAACCTTACAAATGTAATCCAGGAACAAGTCCTGGCCTATACCCTGCTAAGTCTGTCATTAAGCCTGGGTGTGCTCTGCAGGGCACATCTGCACCTTTGTGGGTTCTGGGCCCAGCAGGCTGCTGTGGGCGCGAGGCAGGGACCTGGCCTACTGGTCCTCCACACACCCTCTCTTCTCTGTGATCGGTGGGCCCTGGGGTCACCGGGTTCTGCCCCAGCCCTCGCTTTGCACACTTCTCCCCCTTACCCACAGTTTCGCTTTCTGTGGTTACAGTTTCCTACAGTAATGGCAGTCTCAAAATATTAAACAGGAGGTCTCAGAAATAAACAATTCACAAATTTTAAATAACTTATTACAGCATATGGTTATCATTGCTGCTTTATTATTCTGTTTTATTAATTTCTCATTGTTCTATTTTATTAATTTCTTACTGTGCCTAACTTATAAATTAGACTTTATCAATATGTTGAGGGAAGCACAGGTCAGGGCCTAGACAGCTTGCTGCTCCTGGGGGTGATGTGAGAAGGACATGTGATAACACAGGAAGGAGGAGGGAAGCGGGCCACTTCCTGTGTCTCCAGTCTTTAGGTGGGGATCAGAGCAGAGTGTTCTTGGGTGTAAAGTAGAAGAATGCACTCTTTCAACATGGGAAGACTGCATCTGCGCAGCGGCGTGTGACCCGCCCTCCATGCTCCCTCTGCTTGCAGGCCTTCCTGGCCTGCCGCCTCTGAGGAATGTGTCAGAAGCAAAATGTCCAAGCACTTTCCACTGAGTCCTCCAGCTCTTACTTTGGGATTGGGAAACTGTACCCCGGGGCTTTCGCAGCCCTGGGGTTGAACGCAGTGGTATATATGTACAGGGAAACTCCTAGTGCTCAAGGTTTGGGTCTGTCTGCAGTTTCAGGCAGCCCCTGGGGTCTTGGCTATGCCTTGTCAGGTTAGGGACAACCCATGCATGCAGTTCACACTGAGGTTGGGGCGACCAGTGCGTGCGGTCCACACTGAGGTTAGGGGTGACAGGTGTGTGCAGTCCACGCTGAGGTTAGGGGTGACAGGTGTGTGCAGTCCACGCTGAGGTTAGGGGTGACAGGTGTGTGCAGTCCATGTTGAGGTTAGGGGTGACAGGTGCGTGCAGTCCATGTTGAGGTTAGGGGTGACTAGTGTGTGCAGTCTACTCCAAGGTTAGGGGCGACTGGTGCATGCAGTTCACACTGAGGTTACAAATGACTACTATCCTTCTGGGCTTACCCTTAGGACCTGTATGGAAAAGTTACTTCCCTTAGCTACCTCCTACAGATGCAGAGACAAACGGAAACAAAAGATGGAAAAGCCTTCTCTGAAAGTTGGAAATCAGGGTATTGAATACCTCAATGTCTCTTCTGCCTCCTTCCGGAAGGAGCCACTTTGGGTGGTGCAGTGTTTCTGGATAGGAGAAACTCACAGGTCATTCCTTTTCATTTTTGAGGGGTGGCAGGGAGGACAGGGGGCCAGCATTCTAGAAGTCGTCTCATTTTATATTTCTTCCAGTCCAAAGTCAGGGTAGCTTTTTGTTTAAGGACCTTTAAAATTGGTTCTTGTTTTTCTAACACCATTAAAAGCATCGTCTATAAGAAGTACTGAACCGAGAGACTTTGGGGCTAAATTCTAGGTCTCTGAGCTTTAGGTTTCTGTGTAGTTCAAGACTGGGCCTGATGGAGCTAAACCCAGGCTTGGGTGAAAGGGTGTCAAGCTCATGTATTAGACCCAACAAAGGCACAGTAATACATAATCTAGGGGAACCATAGATATGTGGGTGGGGGGAGAGGGAGGGAGAACAGGAAGGATCTAGGGAGACGATCAACAATGTAGCATACTTTTTACCCCCTGAGAATCCAAATAATACTTATGAAATCATTTGATTCCATAAAATTAAGCATTTATATCGCTTGTAGGGGTGAAATATAGAAGAATCAAGAGACTGGGGTGTGGTCGATGTGGGTGTAATTCTGGGTTAAGAACAAATACATATCATATTGTTACTTTATATGCTTTTATGGTTATATAATAACTCAGCTGTTTAATAAAAAATTAAAAAACAAAAAAGGCTGGGCCTGAAGCCACATGGGTGGACTGCAGCAGAATTCAGCTCCCCAAGTAGAGTTTGAGGATTTGATTGGTTTCTGGGGCTGGGGCTGAGCTCAGACAGAGCTGGACGGGGTTGGGGTTACTCTGAGCTCACAGACTCTGGGCCTAGAAACAACGGGAATCGCAGAGCAGGCTGCTTGGGGTAGCGGCTTTCTCGCCACTGCAACGTGTGCAGGTATTTATCTGTGTCCTTGATCTCATTTAGCATGCTCCTGTTTTAAGGTGCCCTCTGGGGTAGCAATGTCCCCACCTACCCTCCGGCTCACTCCCTGGGCACGTGGACTTGTTTATAGTATGGGTCTGCTCAGCAGAAGACAGGATCTTGGTAGAGATGGACATGGGGCAGGTGGCATTGGGAAACAGCTACGCACACTCACCTGCGAAGGTGGGTAGCAGCTTTTCGTGTGATCAAAATGGGTTTGGAACATGTACACAGTGATACATGCAGTGTGGCTGGCTTCTCTCCCCAGTCCTTCCTGGGCCTGTGTGTATGTCTAACACACACACACGCACACACACACACATACACACACCCCTTAAGCACACCGCACGTGAGTGCTCTGCTGTGGCAAGCTTCACCTTGGTAGTGCAGCCGTCTTGTGGTCACTCTTCCCTGAGGCCAGACCACAGTGAGGGCCACCTTCCTCCTGCATCTGCACCCAAGTGGGGAGGGGCCATGGGAAGGAAGAGCTCTCCCTGTCCCTGTGAGGGGACCTGGGGGCCCGTGCCTGGCCCCAGACCCTTGTGTTATGGCTGGGACACAGGGCCTGCCAGGGGGGACACATGACCTGCATATCCATTTAGACCCCTAGTGCACTTGGTAATCTGCAAAAGTCACTGTTGAAGTCAGAGCTTGGCCACTGACATGCATTTCAACCAAACAGCATCGCAAACTGGGGAATGTTTTCTTTGGTCTTATTCTAGCACATTTTCCTCCCCTACCTGGTTTCTTGTCCTTCGCCAACTAGCAGTTCTTTAAGACAAGCATTTTAGATGTGAGTGCTATGAGGCCCTTTTTTTGGAAACTGGATTCAGTGAATAAGGCAGATCCCTGTGTATTTTTTTTGGGGTGCCAGGGATTGAATCCAGGGGTGCTTAACCACTGAGGCACATCCCCAGCCATTTTTTAATTAATTAATTAATTTTATTTTGAGGCTGGGTCTCGATAAGTTGCTCAGGGCCTTGCTCAGTTGCTGAGGCTGGCCTTAAACTTGTGATCCTTCTGCCTCAGCCTCCTGAGTCACTGGGATTATAGACATGCACCACTGCAGCCAGGAAATCCCTGTTTTGATAGTCTTTCTCGTTTGTTATTTAGGAGGACTAAAATAAATTAATAATGTAATTAGGGTTGTTTGGTCTGTGGAGGTTCTGTGGTTGAAGAGGTGGGTTTCCAGGGCTGCCTCCCAGCACCATGGCTAAGCACAGGGTTTGGGGATCAGACAGGCTCTTGCTGGTTCAGCAGCAGAGCCTG
Organism: Aplodontia rufa; assembly: GCA_004027875.1. Taxonomy (NCBI): domain Eukaryota; kingdom Metazoa; phylum Chordata; class Mammalia; order Rodentia; family Aplodontiidae; genus Aplodontia; species Aplodontia rufa. The sequence goes on along the minus strand of PVKS010025657.1, from coordinate 21,423 downwards.
AGGGCCTCAGTTTCTTCATCTGAGAAACGAGGATGACAGTGTCTGGATGTCGTGGAGAGCGTGTGGAAACCAAGCCTGCATCTGGCCGGCTCCTGAAAGGGGTTCTAGTAACCAGTAGCCTGAGATGGTGGCCAGGCCCTCACAGGAGACCTGGCCAGATCCCGGAGGAGGAAAGAGTATTCCCAGCCTGGGAAGCAGCAGCGGGGGCCCAAACCTGCTGACTGGGAAGTCTGTGGGCTGGGACACCCACCTGGGGGCTAGAATGACTTCTTAGGTCACACAGCGTGGCCCCAGAAAACCAGCCCCACCTCTCTTGCCTCAGTGGATTCTGCTTTGAGAGCATGGAAACCAATCTTGTAGAAAAGACTTCCGGGTGGATGCCTCCTGAGGCAGCGCTCCAGCAGGGCCAAGGGCTTTCCACTCTGAAAGAGCTGTGGGTGGGGGAACACCTGCCAGTGTGAGAGCTCTGTGGGTGGGGGCCTTGTTCGCATGTGCAGACTGACCCAGCCACGCCTCGGTGGGATCTGCAGAGCTGCGGTCCCTGGGGAGCCAGAGAGCTAGCTGGAAGGGATCCACCCTGAGGGGAGTCCGAGGGCATCAGGCTGGGAAGGGGCCTCTGGGTGACCTGAAGTCCCTTCACCTGGTCTGGGTCATTTCTGAACTGACACTCAACACCAGCCTTCAGGCATTCTGCCCCCTAGTCACATGCAAAGGGTGACTCTACACCAGGGTTCTGGGTCAGTGGCACAGGGCAGGTGTGGACCTGGCTTAATGTGTTGTATACTATTCAAACAGTGCCTTATCAAAAGGTCTCTATGACAAATTGATAAATAAACAAGAGAGTTGTAGAATGATGCATATAGCAGATTTTATTTTTTAAAGAGAATCAATTTCATTTTTTCCTCTGGATTTTGTTTCTCTGATATTTAGTTGTGTATGTGGTGCTGAGATTTGAAGCTGGGTTCTTATGCATGCCAGGCAAGTGCTCTAACCACTGAGATACTGCTCCAGACCACATAGCAGATTTTATTTTATTTAAAAATTTTTAATTAAGGAGTTGAGTTATTGCACAATCATAAATGCATATAAAGTAACAATATGTTATGCATTTTCTCTTAAACCAGAGTTGCCCTCACATTGCCCACAACCCAGTCAGTGTCTTGATTCTTCTATATTTTGCCCCTACAATTGATATAAATGTTTAGATTGTGAATTTTTCAGAATTAAATGATTGCATAAGTATTATTTGGCTTCTGGAGGGGTAAAGAGTATGCTACATTGTTGATTGTCTCCCTAGATCCCTCCCTATCCTCCTCTCCCCTCCCCCCACCCATCCTTCCTACCTGCACCCCCATCCCTCCTACTGCCCCCCATATCTAAGGTTTCCCTAGATTATGTGTTGCTATGCCTTTGCTGGGTCTACCTCACCCAAGACTCACCCAAGCTTGGGTTTAGCTCCAGCCTCCACAAATGAGGAAAAACATTCAACCCTTGAGTCTCTGGGTTTGTCTAACTTTGTTCAGCATGATTTCTTCCTTCGCTATCCATTTACCTTCAATAGACGCAATATCATTGTTTCTAATAGCTGAGAGGAACTCCATTGTATATATATACACCAGAGCTTTTGGATCCATTCATCCAGTGAGGGGCATCTGGGTTGGTTCCATAATTTAGCTGCTATGAACATAGATTTTGCTGTGTCTCTGTAATGTGCTGATTCTAAATTCCCTGGAAAACACCCAGAAGAGAGATAACTGGATTGTAAGGTGGATCCATTCACCTTACATGTAGAGGAGTCTCTACATGCTATCCAGAGTGGCTGGACCAGTCTGCAGTTACACCAACAATGAGCTAGTATTCCTATCTGCCCACAACCCATCCAGCATCTGTTATTTTTTTATATTCTTCATCTTTGCCAATCTGACTGGTGTGAGGTGAAATCTTAATGTAGTTTTGATTTGCATTTCTGTGATTACTAGTGATTTAGAGCACTTTCTCATGTATTCATTGGCTTGCTCAGTTTCCTGTGCTGAGAAGTTTCTATTTAGCTCTTTGGTCCTTTTGTTGATTGGAGTGTTTGTGTTTTTTTATATTACGTTTTCTGAGTTCTTTGTCAGATTTTATTATAAGTGCTTGCAAACATGTAGTTCTGGAAGGCTGCCTGCCAAACCACTGAATGCGTTGAGAGGGAAAGGTCGAGAGTAAAGGAGAAGGCGGCCACCTGTGATCCCAGCCACTCAGGAGCCCGAGGCAGGGGGATTGCAAGGTCAAGGCCAGCCTCAGCAACTTAGCAAGACCCTGTCTCAAAGGAAAAGTACAAAGGACTGGGGATATGGCTGGGTGGGTGTAGAGCGCTCCAGGGTTCCATCTAAAGAGAACTCTAATCCTGTACAGGTTTTTCTCCCCCAGAAGTTTCAGATATTCTTAAAAACATGATTTATCATTTAATATATATATTAAGTGATTTGACATATATATACATTTAATATATCTACATGTATATAGATACTATATATATATGTTAAATGATATACTATATATATGTATATAGTATATTTTTTCCTTGCCCTTTGAAATACCCTAGAAAATAAAAGTTCAGTCCTCCGCTAAAATCTGTGGTCCTGACAGTTTGTTACGAGACTGATTGACAGGAGAGTACATTCTCAGAATTTTGAGTTCTCTCCATCGCCTTCCAGCGGTAAAAACTTAGCTCTGACTCCTTTATTTCTGCAACGTGCTTCCTAATCATGGCCTCGATTATCATCCATTCTTTGTTTAATTAAAAAAGTTAATTGGTATTTGAGAAATGGGCGCCTACTGACCTTACCTAGCGATGGGGTCAGCGTGACTTTGTAATGCACGTATACACTGTGTGATGATTGGATCAAGGTGATCGGCGAGTCCTCCATGTGGGATGTTTTTCATTTCTGTGTGTTGGGAACATTCCAAGTCCTCTCTACCTGTTCTTCTGGAATATGTTATTTATTGTTGCCGATTGCAGTCTCCCTCCGGCGCTGCGGGACATCAGAAGTTTCTTGTACTCCAACTGCGTCCCGTACCCGTTATCCATCTTCTCTCCGCATCCCCGGCCTTCCCAGTCTCTGCTGATTACTATTCTAGTCCGCTTCTGTGAGACCCCATTACAGCCCATTCTTAATCATGCCTCGATTTAAAAAACCCTTCTTTACATTCCAGGGAAGCAGTGTTGGAAGATATTTCCCACAGTTCAGGGAAAAGTAGTATCCGGAACAAGAAACAAGCTCAGAGGACTTTGGTGGCATCTGGGCTGCCTCTGATTTTTTCTTCCTCGTTTTCTGGTGCTTTCTCCTGAGAGGCTTCCTTTGTTTTCAGCCCTGCTCTGACTTATTCTCATACACTTTGATTTTGTAGACGATCAAGCTCCTAGGTTGGCGTGGATGGCCCTGCATCCAGAGGCCGCCTTGAAGCGGTTTCTCGGCTCCCCTCCTCTCTGTTGATAGACTCATCCCAACCAAGTGCTTCCAGTGGAGGACTGGTCGCTTCAGACTCAGGCAGACCTGCCATAAATGTTAAATAGCAGATCTGGGCCTCTGAGGATTGCTCTGTTATTCTGCATCAAAGCTGCTTCCCTCGCTCCGCAGGTTCCCACAGATCGCCTGCGGCCTTCTTCTGGCTCCTGGATTCTGCCTGCAGCAACTGGGTAATTAATTCCGAAGATGATAATGGGTGAGTGATGGAGGCAGAGGTTGGGCCACGCAGCAGGGAGCCTGGACGTGAGGATTTTGGCAGCACTCTCTTTGTGACTGCTCTGGTAACAGTCAGGTAGCCTCTGCTATCTGGCCTCCCCTGGTCTCTGCTGGCTGGAGCTCCCTGGCTCCCTTGGCCTCCTCCTACCTGCTTGATATCCCTGTTTCTTGGCAACGTGGGTACAGGGTCAGCTGAGCCTCTCCCAGAAAAACTGGAAGAACAGGACAGCACCTCTGTGCACACGTGCCCTGGTAGTGTACCTCTGCCAACCTGTTGGGCTCAAATGAGTAAGGACTCATTTAACACTCGAGTACTTAAACATCAATTAGAAGAAACCAGTAGGACAAGAATAAAGAGAGGTTCGTGGCAGACCAGCCGCTGGTTGCGTTCCCTGGGTGGGGCACCTCTGCAGAGCTGGCCCCTGCAGCGTGGAAGGCTGTCACCTGAATGCTGGAGATGCGGGCTCTTCCGGTTCCCTGGGATTGTGGCTGCCATCCTGAGTCTTGCTAAGGAGCTAGACGTGGGCTGTTTCTGAGTGGGGAGATCCGCCATCTGCCTCCCCATGTGTGCTTCTTCCACTCCATTCCAAGCTCGTCGCTGACACTTTGCAGAGAGGAAGCCCTGGGTGGGATGTCGCTGCAGCTTGGGTTTTGCTCTGTGTTGAGTCCGGGCAGCTGGCCCTTTCCACGTGCACTCAGCATTAAGGCCAGGCCATCTACTGAGACCTTTGACGATGAGGTGGTGAAACACCCTGAATAGGCCTGCTGGGCTCAAATTCTAGCTCTGCCGTTGACCCACTAGATGATCTGAGCGAGATCTCTCAACCTCTCTGGTGTCCGCGTGCCTTCGCAGGGCTTCAGATAGGAAACCAGCTCACTGGGGTGACTTGAGGGCCTTCTCCTGGAGTCAGCCCAGCGCAGGCGCATGGTGCTCGGGAGTCACCAGCACCCATCCTCGTCCAGTGCCAGGAAGGGTGTCATCCTCACCTGCTAGCCCCCTCGCTGTGCACGTCGCTTTTCCTAAACCCTTGCAGCATTAGTTTCCTTTTGGGGAAACTGAGTCCAACAAATGGACTCCCTCAATCACATGGAGGGTAATGTGTCGCTCCTTCATTCAGCAAGCGCCTCTCGAGCTGGCACGCGCTGCTGGCTGGGTGTCTGCTCTACCCTTGGCCTGCAGGGTAGCAGCCCTGGGGTGGGTGGACAGTGGCCATGACAGGGCTTGCTAAGGGCTCATGTGACATGGACCCACTGCCACTTCTTTCCTTGGAAGTCCTCTTCTCATGGTGGGAAAGGGGTGAAGAGCTTGTGCAGTGTCCCCCGCCCCCTGCTGACTCACCTGTGGTCTGCATTCCCAGAACCTCCTCTGCTGTGTTTTGGTTTGGGGGATGGTCATGTGCACGCCTCGTTTCTCCCACAGCTGAGCGGCCCTGGCCTCACCCTCCGTTACCACGCCGGCTCCATCCCAGGAAGCGTTCTGGCTGCACAGTGTGCATTTTCTAGCTCTTGAGAAAAGAAACGGAGGGTGATGTGTTAGTTTGCGTCATTCTGTACATTTTTAGTTCAATGAAAACAACACGCCGAAACCAACTTTCCACTTAACTCACCTCTTAGAAACCCTGCGGAGCCTTGAGCTCAGCTGGCCCTGCCCCCAGCCTCTGCACGGGGCCCTGCTTGCCCTGCATGGTCCTGGCCTTACCTGCTGGCCCCTGCCTCCCAGCCTAGGGCGCTCTCCCTTCCTTCTGCCCCTGCTTGCTCATGTGGGCCCTTTCCGTATACCTGGCCCCAACTTGACCATGAACCCTGAGGGGAGGGATTAAACCCTGACCTTTTCAAAAGGTGTTTGTAAAAGAGAATCATCTTCATATAAACTAAAATACTCAAACATGGAAAAGTGCAAGGGAACAGCATCAGTTGGAATTCAGCCTTCCAGAGCCAGCCCAGGCGATGCCGGCTATGGCCTCCTGTAGCTGGGCATGTTTGCAGACACTGTCACATGAGCGGGACCCTGCACTGGATGTCACATAGTGGGAACTGACCATCTGGGCACTGTTTTGTTATCTCTTTTCAACTTCTGCCTCTGCCTCAGCCCTGGGGATCTTTCCTCCTCTCTCTCTCTCTCTCTCTTTCTCTCTTGCTGGGGATTGGCTCCAGGGCCCATGAATATTAGGCAAGCTCTCTTCCCCCAGCCCCTGGGGACAAGTTTTTGGTGTAATATTATATAAGAACTAAGTGCTCTAACAACCTTTGATTGATGGTCTGATTGATTACTCACAGAGTGACAAATGGGTACAAACACAGGCTCAGTAGCCATACTACCAGGGTTTGAAGCCTGCCTATATCTGGCTGGCCCTGGGCTAGTACCATAACCTCCATGTGCCTTGGTTTCCTCATTTCTAAAATGGGCCTGATAATTTGGTTGGGTCGGTCACAGGCTACCTGAAGAGGATTCGGTCTCTGAGTATGTACGTATGGCCTAGGTGTGCGCCTGGGCAGTGTCGACCTGGTGTACCCTATGAGTGCGCTCTACAATCTCCAGCAAGGACGACATTGGCTGACGACACCCTTCTCAGAACACGTCCTGCTGAGAAGCAATGCTCGACTGTACTTATATTTTATTATTATCATTCTTTTTGGTACCAGGTATTGAACCCAGAGGTGTTTAACCACTGAGGATCCCCACCCCTTTTATAATTTTTTTTTTAAATTTTGAGATGGAGTCTCGCTGTTACCCAGGGTCTTGCTAAGTTGCTGAACCTGGCTTTGAACTTAGGATCTTCCTGCCTCAGCCTTCCGAGCTGCTGGGATTTCAGGCATGAGCATGCATCTGGCTGTTTTATTTTTAAAATTGATAATGTTGTATATATTTATCACGTACAACATGAGGTTTTGAAATTTGCATATATTGTGCACTGGCTCTGTTGGGCTGATAAACAGGTGTGACCTCGCAGAATCATGACTCCTGGTGTTGAGAACACCAAGTTTCCCTGCTTAATATTTTTCAGGGCACGTTGTTCCTGACTGAGGAGGCCACGTGGTGCATGTTCCGGCATATTCCCTGTGGCAGGCATCTGACGAGCCCGAGTCGCCTCCTGGGATCCGGGCAGCTGGGCCGCGGTACTGCTCTCTTGGGCAGCACACACTTCCAATGGCGCGGTAAGGCTGCCGCTGCATACAAGCCAGCACAGGATGTCACTCTGTCTGTCCGTGGCCGCATGGAGGAATGGCATGATGCAGGCCTGGGAGGGGTGGGAGGGCATCCCCCTGCAAGGTGCACCAACCTTGCTGTCTCCACCAACACAGACACCTACACCTGTACTGTGCTCATGGGGGAAGAGGCTGTTGGCCACTGGGGGGTATAGCCATAGCTTCCTCAGGGCGTCCCCGCATGACCCTGCACAACTTCTTCTGGGTCAGTGGGGTGCTCTGGTGGTGAATGTCAGCCTGAGCATCTCGGCTGATGATGGCCTCCTCATTACCCATTGCTGCATCCGGTGCTTGGGTCCTACTGGCCCTTTCATTTCTCTTCTTTGCACTCTATCTTAGTGGCCAGCGATCCCGAGTTCAAGAACCATTCCAGATGCACAGGAACTCCAACAAGGAGAGGTCAGCCCTTATTTTGTTTTCTGGCCTAGATAACAGAGAGGAGGGATGGGGGGGAAAGAAGAGGTTGCGCGATACTTCGTTTTATTTTATTTATTTATTTTTTGGTACGGAAGACTGAACCCAAAGGCTCTCTACCACTGAACTATATCCCTAATCCTGTTTATTTTATTTAGAGACAAGGTTTTGCTAAGTTACCTAGGCTGACCTTTGAACTTGGGTCCTCCAACCTAGGCCTCCTGAGCAGCTGGGTTGACAGGAGTGTACCACCCTGCCTGGCTTGCATCAAGCTTTCATGTAACCAGACAGGTTTTTAAAAAAGTTCACACTAAGCAGACATCTCACGAGGGGGGCTAAACAAAGAACCCTGTCCCAGGGCTCACCTTCCTCCTGGACCACAGTAGAAAGACCACTGTCTCTGTCCCCAGCAGGTGGCCACTGAGTCCTGGCTACCAGGGCATCTGCAGTGAACTTCAAGTGCACTGTCCTCCCCCACCTTTTTTTTTCTGTCAGCTCCCCAACAGATTGAGCCACAAATAAATCATTGCTACAGTGAGCCGGGTCAGGTAGATAACACGTTACTGGAGCATGTACTTAGCATTGGGACGTGTGGCTGAGATGCAGTCACAAAATGTACCTTCCCAGTGTTCGGTTTGGGGTGACATGGAGACGGGCCTCGCAGAGCAAGAACATGGTGCGGGTGTTAGCTTCGCTTTTGTAAAGTCTGGGAACAGCTGATGGTGTTCCACAGTGTTCCATGCTAGCAGTATTCTCTGAGAAGCTTCCACAGACAAAGATGTCTGGAGACCCTTCTTGCCCTCTAGTTACAGTCCACTACCATGTCACAGGCTCTGCCAGTCCCTGCAGGAAGAAGCGACCTGAGTTCTGCAGCCCCGCACCTCCCTAGCTTCTGACCACAAACCCCCCTCTTGGTGGTGATGGAGGTGATGGGGGAGCCAGCTAGCTCTTACCTGAGGTCAACAGTAACTCCATCCTGAGGCTTATTACTCTCTGTGGTTTGAAAAAAAGCTCTTACAAATAATAATAATAATAATAATAATAATAATAATAAGTTGCTTTTACCCAGTGTTTTCACTCTTCAGTCTCCACCCTCTATCCTGTTTAGTTGTCTTGAAGCCCCAAGACTGGACAGGCAGTGATCAAAGACCTACTTGGTAGACCCGCAGGGCAGAGCAGGACGGAGGAGTCATGTTGTCCTGCCGGCAGCAGGGGTTCCGAGTGACCCCCTTCAGGACTCTCTGTGTGCGGCTGCCTGGCGGACTCCATTGAAGCCTCCAGTTGGTCAGAGTGCAGCACTTCCTGTGGGCCCCTGCCATGGACCTGGGTGGACTCTGAGGCTGGCCACACTAGGCCACGACCCTACTTCCAGAGGTCCAGGAGTGAGGCTGCAGGACCCCTTCCTGGGGTCTTCTTTGCATGGCTTTGGCATGATAGTCTTTGACCCATCTTGGAGAAGCACATTTTATTATGTAAACATTCAGAGGGAGTGTGGAGGCAGGTGAATGGGATGGTGCCTTCAACGCCTCCTGGCTCCTAACCAGGGAAGTCACACCTGCCTGTCCTGGCCTCTCCCGGGGACATGCTGACCAGTCCTGTCCCTCCTGGCTCCTGCAGTCATGGGGGTTTCAGAAGCATCAGCCAGGGCTCCAGGTGACCAGAGCTCTCCTAAGAGATGGAAGCTCTTGCCTTCCTTCTCTCAGCACGGGGCAGATGGGCATCATCATTAGCACCTGCCTGAACCCCGGGGCTTATACCTGACAGCTTTTGATTTGTTTCTTTTAAATCTCTCAATGCAAGCAGAGTAATTATATAAACTTTTCTTGTAACCCTTACAGTGTTTAAAAAAAGACACAAGTAACAGCTGTATGTTCTTAGTCAGGTGCGCCAAGATATTTTGTTCAGAGTCTCAAACACTGTTCTCAGCTGTTCCCCCACCCCCACCCTGAGTCCTGCTCTATTCTGCTCTTGGGACCAGGTTTAGGAGCCTGCCACCATGTGCCAAGTATGGCTCTGCCAGACCAGGGCAGGGACTCTTCATTCTTTTTTCTTTTTTAAAAAATTGGTACCAGGGATTTAACCCAGGGGCGCTTTACCTCTGAGTCACATCCTCAGGTCAAGCTAAGTTGCTTAGGGCCTTGATAAATTCCTGAGGTTGGGTCTTGAACTTGTGATCCTCCTGCCTCAACCTCCTGGGGCAGGGGTCTCTTCATTCCGACAGCAGATTTAACTGGAATTCCACATCAAAAAACTTTTTACTAATCCAAACCTATACCATTAATGAGGGAAAGTTTTTTCTCCCTTGGAATCTTTGGTGAAAATTTATTTTCAGTCAACTTTTAAAATTATAAAGGTGGGACTGGAGTGGTGGCTCAGCAGTCATGGTGCTTGCCTGGCATGTGTGAGTACAAGGGTTCAAACCCCAGCACCATGGATACAATGAAGTCTCAGAGCAATAAAAGTCACATGAAAAACTAAATAAAATTGATTCTGTCTTTCTAAATAAAATTGATTCTGTCTTTCTCTCTCTCACTGTCCCTCTCTCTTTAAAAAAATCATAAAGGCAATGTATACAAATGGACAAAGAAGAAAATAAAAATGAACCATGGTCTCAGCACTAGAGATACTCGGTTTTACACTGTTTCACTGTTCCGGTTCTCTGTGTGTGTACATGTCTGTGTAATTCTATTGCTTTGGAAGTCATTGTGCATATAATTTTGTATTGCACTTTTTCACTTAACATCATACCATAACTGCGTTTCTACATCATTAACAGCCAAAAATGCCATCTCGAAGTTGCTGGGTGTGCTTGTCCTGCTGATGTTCCGTCGTTTTTGCACCTTTCCCATACTGTGGAAGGAATGTGCTTTGCCGGCTTTCGACAGCTGCAGCGAACGACCTTGAACAGCAAGTCTGAGCTCTGGACTTGCCCCTCCAATGGCGTGCCAGGTGGAAGGCTATCAGCTCCCTTTCTAGGGCTCTCAATTCACATTGCCAAATCGCTTTCCAGAGTGGTTCTTGCAGAGAGACAGCACTCTCCGCAGGGGGCTGGGAGAAGGGTCCTTTTCTTGGTGGATTTCATGTTCTCTGCAGGTGAAGAGAGAAGTCTGGATTTGAGTTGTTAAAGAGCTCTCAGCCAAACAGAAGGAAAGAAATAAATGAATGCTGAGACCCGATGTCAGAACTGGTGGAAAGAGCAACAATACAATGTCTGGGAAGGAGCTCTTTCTAGAACATTTTCTTCTTAATTTTTTTCCTTTATTATTTCACCATTAGGGCATCCAGTTTTTGGGTAGAAGTCATATAAATCACCAGATTGGGATCAGAGCGCGTGGCCCATGCGTGTACAAAGCCCTAGACACCCTCTGCTGCTGGTGGCATGTTCTCTGTGTGGCATGGACGGCCAGCAGACCTGGGCATGCGTGGGCAGGTTGCCGCCTCTGAGGAGCATCACAACATTCACTTTACAGCTGCTTCTAGGCACAGACCCCGGGGCAGGCAGTCCTCAGGGTGTCCAGGAGAGACTTATTTTTCTCTCTGTGTTCAGACACAGTTTTGTTTTTTTTCTTTCCTGTTGACTGCCAAATTCAGAGCCTCTTGGGTGATTCTGAGTGTTGGAGAAGTGGAACATTATGATTCTCAAATGTAGGTTTATTTCTTTTAAAAGCACATAAAAATGATATATGGAAATGTCCAGCCAGCGTTCTGAAAGTGAATGGGCTGACCATTGAGGCTGGGGAGCATCCTCCAGGAGGCAAAATCCACCTTGGACCACCTGCTGCCACATTCTCTGATGTGGCTAGTGGGAGATGCCTGAGGGCCCAGGACCAGGCAGAGGGTCAGGGGTCAGTTCCTCCAGATCCTCTCCTGGAGGCCTGGGGGCCAAAGGGAGAGGAAAGCACAGTCTCTTCTGCAGCTCGCCAGCGGGTGGCGCCACAGAGCTGTAGAGTCTGATGCCCATGGAATTGAACTGGGTGGGCTCCGTGTGGCCAGCTACAAAACGGGCTAATGAACTGTCCATCTCTGCAGTGGTGTGATCTTTCATTGAAAAAGCACATGCTGGAAATGCAGGGAGACGCTTAGAAGATCCTGGATGCCTTATCTTCCTCGCTGTTCATCTCACGGAACCATCGGCCGAGGAGTGAGGCTCAACCTGGCGTGATGGGGGTGGGAGGGTTTCCAGCACATGGGGAGGACCTTGAGGGAGCTGTTTTTCCTGAGCACAGAGGTTTTCAGAGAGACTGTGCTCAGACCAGGAGCAGGATGTGGGGACTCTACGCAGGGTTTGGAGCCCCTGCCCCTCCTCACCTGGTGCCCAGGTATTCCTGCCTTGTGTGTCTTCTCTGAATTCCTAGCCGCTGCCCTGGCATCAAGGCCCTGAATATGGTGCCCATCAGTCATCATTTGGGGAGCAGAGGTGTTTCCTGAGCAGCCTAGCTGGGTGCAGATGAAGGTGGGCTATAGAGGTCAGAGGGCATTGTGGACAGAAGAGGTGGGCAGTCCCTTCTCCTGCTCCTGCTGGCTGGGGAGACTGACCGACCAGGGGTCCCAGTTCTCCACAGGGCCATATTTGGGAACACAGTGCATGGCTCCCCACGTTAGTGCCATCTGCGAAGCTGCCCTTGGCTTGAGGCCCAGCCCCAGCTCTGCCAGGTAGGACCCAGGAAAGCTGCACCATGTGATATGGAGCACCGCGACTGTGAGGCCAGCCACCCTTTCCAGGCACCTGGTGGGTTCCTGCATTTCTTGAACAGCTGGGCTTGTGACAAGTAGCAATCAGGCAGGGCCTGGCGTGTGGCTGACATTCTACCACTAGGAAGGTGCCAAGTCCAGGCCTGAGCTTCAGGAGCCTGGTCTCTAGAGGAGTGGACCTACTGTGCACTGCAGGCTATTTAGAAACTGCTCTCAGTGGGAAGCTCCTCACACTAATCCCAGGGCCAGGAGCAGTGACCAGGACCTATCTTGATGTTTGCTGAGGTTTCTTAAAGGAAACCTCTCACCCGTTGGTTCTCTGGGGTGTGGCACTTGGCTGCTGGGAACAGACACAGTTTATCTGGCAGAGAAAACTGTTTTGCAAGAGGTTTCCCACAATTATGGTCGGAGGGAGGGTCCCTGCCAGCTTTTCTTAGTCACTTGGGCTTAGGGGGAAGGTAGTTTTTGTTCTCTTTTTTTTTCCCTTGAAGTCAAGAGTCATCTGGGGGCAGGGCACACAGGATTAATCACCCGGAGAGACAAAAGGGTTGCTGATGAGCACTTTTAAGTGCCCCGCAGGTGGCTGAAGCCTTTTGGAGGAATGTCACAAAGCACTGGCTGCTGCTGTGGGGTGACTCAGAAATCCTTAGGCCACTTGTGGTTTGCTTTCATGGTTTTGCTGTGACTATTAACTTGTTTTTACTTAACAAGAACAACAGGTGTTTGGGTGTCTGTTTGAAGCAGCGCCAGCCTGGGTTGTCACGAGGCTGCCCAGGTTCAGCAGAGGGTGAACTTGTCACTAGAAGTAAGGAGCATCTGGCAAATCCTTAGGAAGCCGGGGTGCCTCAGGAAAGGGCTGGATCACCTCCGGGCACAGACTGGGAGCCTGGCTTGCATGGCTCAGCTGAGCTTGAGCTAGGCAATCCATTCATTAATTGGAATCCCTCATTTTCTGGACTAGCCCCCAGCACCGCCCTGACCTCTCTGGAGGTGACTCCCGGCTTGGTGAAGGTGCTGGCACCATGGCTTGGCTTTGGTTTTTAGGGCCCAGGGGAGCCCAAAGCTCTCTCCTGGAGTTCTGTGGCTTACTAGATGGAAATAAAGAAGCACGTTTGTCCGATCACCCTTTCTTCCTGGCCGGGCAGCTGGACACGGCCCTTCTTCATCTCTGCACGCACTGCCTGCTACCAGCACCAAGTTTCCCTTCCCAGCCGCAGGTGCCCCCCTCCACTTGGGCCCTCAGGCCCGAAGGGATGAAGTGATGAGCATCAGGCTTACATGGGGGAGAGACAGCTTCTTCAACAAATGGTGCTGGACAAACTGGACAGCCACTTGCAGAAAGTTGAAATTAGACCCTTATCTTTCTCCTTGCACGAAAATCAAATCAAAATGGATCAAGGAGCTAGGAATTAAAATCAGCTACCTTGCAACTGATGGAAGACAAATTAGGTCCAACACTTCCGCATTTAGGAGTAGGCAAAGACTTTCTCAACATGTCTCCTAAAGTGAAGGAAGTAAAGTCAAAAATCAGTGAATGGGATGCCATAAAGCTGAAAAGCTTTTGCACTGCTAAGGAAACAATCAAAAGGGTCAAGAGGTTTCCTACAGAATTGGAGAGAATCATGGGCTGTGATTCCTCTGACAGGAGTCTCATATCCAGAATCTACAAAATCCTCAGAAATCTCAACTACAAAAACACAAACAACCCAATCAATAAATGGGCCAAAGAACTAAATAGAAACTTCTCAACAGAGGACATTGAACAAGCCAATGAATACATGAGAAAGTGCTCTAAATCACTAGTAATCAGAGAAATGCAAATGAAAACTACATTAAGAAATCACCTTACGCCAGTCAGAATGGCAAAGATGAAGAAAATAAACAATAATAGATGCTGGAGGGGCTGTGGAGAGATAGGCACACTAGCACACTGTTGGTGGAGCTGCAGACTGGTACAGCCCCTCTGGAAAGCAGTGTGGAGAATCCTCAAAAAACTAGGGGTGAGCCCACCATATGATCCTGCTATTCCTCTCCTGGGAATCTTTCCAGGGGATTTAGCATCAACACATTACAGCGACATAGCAATATCTATGTTCATAGCATCTCAATTTACAATAGCTAAATCATGGAAACAACCCAGATGCCCCTCACTGGATGAATGGTTCCGAAAACTGTGGTACATATATACCGTGGAGTTCTACTCAGCAATTAGAAACAATAATTTTGCAGCCTTTGAAGGAAAATGGATGGCTATGGAAGAAATTATGCTGAGTGAAGTCAGCATAACCCAGAGAACCAAGAGTCGAATGTCTCCACTCATCTGTGGAGGCTGGAGTTAGACCCTGGCCATTGAGAGAGGTGGTTTATTATCATGTTTTAAATCCAGATAAGGTGTAATGTCATACAACCTAATACATTTTTAGAGATGTTTTGGGAAGGGGAGGGGAGGGATAAGGTGTGGGTAATTGGGGGGCACTCTTGGGGGTAAATCTAATCTTCAGAATCTATATACATATTATATTATTTCATTAAAAGATTGTGTGATTGTTCAACAAATAAATTTCTGAATAATAAGAAAAGGACCTCCAGGAGTGGGGCGTTCAGCTCAGGACAGGTCTGCTCTGCTCTGCACAGGGGCAGAGGGGAGAGAGGCACCTGCTGGGCCTGGAAAAGGCTTCAATCTGCTAGAAAAACAGACCAGGACCTTTTTCTTTTTCTCTTTTTCTTTCCTCTTTCTTTCTTCTTTCTTTCTTTCTTTCTTTCTTTCTTTCTTTCTTTCTTTCTTTCTTTCTTTCTTCATTCCTCTCTCCCTCTCTCTCTTTCTTTCTTTCTTTTTTAAAGATACAGTTGACCCTTTTACCCCACCTTTGTGTACCTGCATCACAGGTTGTGTCTGGGACCAGTGGGCAAAGAGCTTTGCAGGGCTTTAGTTTGCAGCTTGGATCATGGGGAATTGGAATGTCAAATGGTGATTGCTCAGTGCTTCTCTGTCCCCTGCCACCAAGTCAGATCCGCAGGCTGCAGGACCCCTGGAAATTGCTTGCACTGTCTCTGCTGTGTCTGGAAACTCCAATCTTGCTTCTGCACAGCTCCTCTGCAGCTGAGAGGGAAGAATCCTGTGGCCGGGTGAGCCAGATGCCTGGGTTATGAGATCTATGTCACAGAAGCCGTTCCCAGGCGAGAGAACCAGCGCCACACTGCTAAGTCCCCAAAGCTGAGAGAAGGAGGACCACTCTTCACTGCAGGGTCCCAGGCCGGGCTTACAGCAGACCATTCACCTGCTGCATGAATCCTTTGTGCTTTTCCTTGGAAGAGGCTGCTCAGGACCGGAAGCTTGTTCCTTCATTGCTGGCTACTCTAAGGACTGTCTCTGGCTCTCTTCTTCCTAGATGGATTATTGGAAGGACATGGGATGGTGAAGGCAACAGGATAAGTGGGCACTGGGACTTTTTCCATGAGGACCTCAGATGCAGAGGGTTAGATGGGGGAGTGGGGCAAGGGGTCAAAGTCCCCACCCCTAGTGCTGGTGAGCCCTGAGCCCTGTGGGGGATGCCGGCTGTTGCAAAGACCAAGCCAGGTTGCTGTGGGTACAGGGTGTTCTCCCCAGCACACCTGCCAGGAGGATGGGACTTCACCAGGGGAGGCCCCAGAGGCCTGGGCTGGGTCAGAAGCTGCCCTTGAGGCAAGGGAGAGACTCCTTTAGTTGGCTGTGCTCCTCAGAGGCCCAAGGACAGCTGAGTGGCTCCTCACATGCACACAAGCCCTTCCTAGGGTTTCCCTGGACTGGCCGGCATCGACTAATGCCTACTGTGTACAGGGAACTGTGCCAGGCTCAGCAGGATGGCTCTGCAGCTGATGACAGGTGAGAGCGGGTGTCCAAACAGGAGCTGCCATCTTGTTCCCCACAGCTCCCCGGTGTTCTAGGGACACGGGGTACGGGGGAGGGGACAGCCCTCAGAAGCCAGCGCAGAAGTTCTTTTATTTTGTAAATCTGGCCTCTGTGGTTTGCTTTCTCATCCGCAGCACCTCACAGTATGCTGCCGCATGCCCACATGGCCTGGTCTGCTGGGTGTTAGACTTGGACACAAAGCAAGTAGTGGGGGTGTCCAGAAAGGGGGCAGGGAGCAGGGAGGCCCCACAAGGCAGCCTGGTGCCCTTTGCTCCTCTGGCTGCCGTGGAAACCATGTTGTCCTTGCTCAAGTGTCCCCTCTCCTGGTGATGGAAGTGTCCCATTTCTCTCCTCTCCTGTCCGGTGCCTCTGACCCCACCTTCCTCCAGAGTCAGCTCCTCCCCAGAGAGAGTCCTCACCTGGTGCACAGCACGGTGGCCAGCCTGGGCCGTCCTCCCTCCGTCCTCCCTCCGAGGGCCTGTCCTTGACTGAGCACAGGTGAGCACTTCCTCCCCAACTGCTGCGCACACGTAGGAAGCTGCCACCTTGTTCAGCTATTCAGGCCTCCCTTTCCCAGATCCTGTGAGTTCAGCTCTCCGGGGAGGGTGAGCTGAGAACACCCCTTTGCCACAAGAGCCTGGGCGAGGGGCATGGACCCCCTGCACCCCTGCCCTCCACGCTATTGTCTCTGTTCTCAAGTTCACACCGAGGGGAGGGGACTTGGTGAGCATTTTGCTCTTCTCGCCCAATTTGCAGGCCTGCTCCCGAGAGGAGGATGTCTTTTCTTGGAAGGCCCTGAGTGTTAGATACCCTGGGCCACACTGGCAGGGACCCCGGCCTTCATTATGTGCTCAGAAACACTCTGGTCCTTGTTGTAGTGACCTTTCAGGAGTGACATTAGCCTCCGAGGCTAGTCTGCCCATGGTGTCTGGGCCCTCAGCTGGTGAGGTGCGAAGTCTGAGGGCTGGAATCTTCTGAAGTCTGGCTCAGGTCCTTGGCTGCTGATGCTGGCTGTCAGCTGCAACTTCAGAGTGAGCTGTTGGCCCCAGCACCTACACGTGGCCTGGACTTGCTTCCAACTCAGTGGCCTCAGGGTAGTGGTGGGGGACATCGAGATTTCTCCTTGGGGCTCAGATCTCAACTTGAGGATTTGCAGGGTGGAGGCTGGGTCTCCTTTTGTGACCTAGCTTTGGAAGTTACCTGGGACAGTTGCTATTTCTTCCCGTTGCAAGCGAGACCCAAGCCTTCCTGGATTCAGGATGCAGGGGATTAGATGCCACCTCCTGGTGGAGCAATGCAGTGTACTAGCTGAGCATGTGTGGGGTGAGAGAGGTTTGTGGCCATCTTTGGAAACATACTGTGCAAAGAAGTAAGAAACTGCAAGCACTTCATGTTTGTCCTTTTCATCAGTGGCCACAGGGTCGAGAAGAGCAGGAGCTGGCAGGACAGTGCTCAGGAACAGCCTGTGATAGGAAGGGCAGATTTGTCATGGTATGACCGAGAAACGTCCAGGGGAAGGCAGGGGACTCTGGCCCATCCATCACCTGGAATGCTTGTCGATTTGGAGCACCATTGGCTGGCCACGCTTACTGTGCTGGACTGGAATCCGGGCTCTGGAAGTTTCCAGCAAAGCATACTTCCCCTTGCCACTTTGAGCCCAAAAGAGTGTCACAAGGGGTTGTGGGATCCCTCAGTGGTAGAGTGTGTGCGTGGCCAGCTGGAGGCCCTGGGTTTAATCCCAGCACCACGAATGAATTAAAATACTGCCACACAGGGTGCTGATAGTTCATTTGTTCCTGCCTCCGCAGGGTGTATTTATTTATTTATTTATTTTTGTTGTTGTTGTATTTTATTTATTTAATTTTTAGTTGATAAACATGGTCTTACAATTAGGAGGGATTCATTGTCAAACAATCAAGAACAGCAGTGTAATAACAGAACAAGCCAAGACTGGTGCCAGACCATGGTTTCCCCCTTTGGGTTCCCCATGGTTCCATGTTTCACTTTACTTAAGCCCAAAGTTAATTGGACTTCTCGTGGAAGTCGAAGGTTCCACTCTGATTAGATCCCCCCATATTACCTCCCTCTGGTCACCTTGATGTCCTTCCTATTCCTGTTTCCCCTCCCCAACCCCCTCTCTATGTCCCCCAGGAACCTAAGCACAGTTCCCCATGATCATGTAAGAATTCATACATGTTGAGGTAATTGTTAGGTTAGCCATCTAATGTACTGTTTTTGCTTGTAGTCTGGCTTCCACAAATGAGAGGAAACATTCTGCCCTTGAGTCTCTGAGTTTGGAATATTTCACTTAGCAAAATTTTTTCCATCTTCATCAATTTGGCTGCAAAAGCCATAATATCATCCTCTCTAATAGCTGAGTAGTATTGCATTGTATATATGTACCAAAGTTTTTGTATCCATTCATCGAGTGAGGGGCATCTGGGTTGGTTCCATAATTTAGCTACAGTAAATTGAGCTGCTATAAACATTGATGAATATTTATTTATTTTAAAGAGTGCAGGGGAGAGAGAGAGAGAAAGAATCAATTTTATTTATTTTTTCATCTGGCCTTTGTTTCTCCAACACTTCTTTGTGTTCGTGGTGCTGGGGTTCGAACCCGGGTTCTCACATCTGCCAGACCAATGCTCCAACCGCTGAGCCACCGCTCCAGCTCATTTTTGTTTATTTTTATTTATTTATTTGTTTTAGCAGCTGTTACGTTCTCATGTTTAGATGCCTGGATTCAAGGAAGTGGCTTGCTCGGGACCTAGTGAACGGCAGATGCCAGCACACAGCCACAGATCGGAGAACCAGAGGCCACTGATGACACCAGCGTTGGGATGGGCCGGGCAATGTGAGGAGCCTTAATGTCATGTTTTCCAGGAATATTTCATGACGGAGAGAAATGTGATCTGCTGGGGAGCGAGCTGGAGCTGCTCACTGCTCCATGCTGTGAAAGGGGCTGGTCTGCTGAGTCAGCTGCCAACCGCAGGCAGGAAGAAGCAGCCCAGGCCTGCTAGCTGGGCCCGCAGGGGGCTGGGGAGCCCCAGCAGAAGGTGCTGCCAGCTAGGACGGGTGAGGCTGCTGGGAAACGGGTCTGCAGCACCTGGGGAAGTTCATCATAAGCCTGCCCAGACCTATTCTACTCCTTTGATTAAAGGCTTTGGGTTGCCAGCCTTCTGTTTGGCAGCCCTTCCAGCTCCCCAAAGTCACGTCTGCACGTTCTTATTATCTTTTTTATTTTTCAGTACTATTGGAAGGGCAACTTGGATGTCATAACTGGAGGGTCAGCTTACAGGAACATATGTGGCTTCAGAAATTCGCTGCCATCATCAATAGCTTCTGTGGAGGTCTGTCTCTTCCTACTCCACCAGAATTTTATTTATTTATTTTTAAAATGTATATATATACACATTTAAATGTATACACACTCATATATCTTTAAATTAAAAGTTGAGTAGTTTTATAATCGCAAATGTGTATAAAGTAGCAATATGCTATGCATTTGATCATAAACCATAGTTACCCCCACATTGCCCACACCCGTCTCTTGATTCTTCTATATTATTCCCCTAACAAGTATAACTAACTACATATATTTGTATGTATAAGATAGTGAATTTTACAGAATTAAATGATTGTATACATATGATTTGACTTCTCAGGGGGTAAAGAGCATGCTACGTTGTTGGTTGTCTCCCTAGATCCCTCCGTATCTTCCCTCTGTCTCCCGCCTCCCTGCTTTTCCCTCCCTCCTCCCCACTACATGTCTATGGTTCTTCCCCTAGATTCTGTGTTGCTTGCCCTTGGTGGGTCCAGTACATGAGCTTGGCTACCTTTCACCTAAGCCTGGGGTTAGCTCCATTGGCTAGAATTTAATTGCCACTGTGATGGTACCAAGAATGGGACCTTTGAGAGGAGATTAGACACTTAGGACATGCTTAAATTGTTGTGGGAGTGCATCTGCTATTGAAGAGTGGGTTTATTGTGACTTTGGCCCCCTCTGGCCCTCTCAGTCTGTCTACGTGCCCATGGGTCATTCTGCCTCGTTGGGATATAGCACCAAGGCCCTCCTAGATGAGACCCCTCGATCAACCTCCCAGCCTCCGGAGAACCATAAAACATTAACCATAAACCAAATCAGCTCACGTTGTTTATAAATCTCCCAGCCTGTGGTGTTCAGTTATAGCGTTGGAAAACTGGCGAAGGCAGCTATACATAACTTACTTCGGCAAGGGCTGCCCATCTCCTTGGACTTAATGAACATGCCAATGGCCTGGCACCTATTAATACAGATTTGCATGGCTTTTGCAAACATTGTGTTTCTTATTAAAAAGGGAAATTGGTTGGTATTAGAAAGGAGAGAAGATGGAAAAGGACATAGGTTCTGAAGGAACAGCTTCCAGGTGTCATTTGTCCATCACTGTGGCGCCTGGGATCACTTTCCTCCAGGGGCCTGACCTTCCGGGAGTTGGCCAGCTCAGTGGCGGCTGGGCATCCAGGGCATCCCAAGGGCCCTTGCACTTCCTCCAGTAGATTTTTTTTTTAAAGAGAGAGGGAGAAAGAGAGAGTGAGAGAGAGGAAAAGAGAATCAATTTTATTTCTTTTTTTAAATCTGGTTTTTGTTTTTCCAACACTTAGTTGTGTGTGTGATTCAAACCCAGGTTCTTGTGCATGCCAGGCGAGTGCTGTACTGATGAGCCAGCTCTAAGCCATCAACATTTTATTTTATTTTTGTACGGAGGATTGAATCCAGGATGCTTAACCACTGGGATAGAGTCCCAGCCCTTTTTGTTTTTTATTTTGCTGAGTTGCTCAGGGCCTTGATAATTCACTGAGGCTGGCGTTGAACTTGCCATCCTCCTGCCTCAGCCTCCTGAGCTGCTGGGATTAAAGGTGTGTGCCGCTGAGCCCAGCAAGTCAGGAATTTTGTTTTTGTTAGTTTATTTCTGTGTTTGTGGGTTGTTTGTTTTTGTTTTTGTTTTTTTTTTTTAAGGGGAGAGAGGGTCAGTGAGAGAGAGAGAAAGAGAGAATCAGTTTTCTTTAGTTTTTCATGTGACTTTCATTGCTCCGACACTTTGTGGTGTACATGGTGCTGGGGTTTGAACCCGGGTCCCCGTGCTTGCCAGGCGAGCGCCGAAACCGCTGAGCCACCGCTCCAGCCCCGTGCAGTTTCTATTTGGAGGGGACACACAGGATAGCAGTTGCCGGGCTGCGAGGCAGCGTTTGCTTAGCTTTGGAGAGGCTGCGGAACTGTCCTGGGAGGCTGTGTCTTTTTACATTCCCCGCAACCCCTGTGAGAGGCCTTTCCTCGAGGTCCTGGCCCGCATTCACTGTTGCCGCTGGCTTCGCGGGAGCAGTTGACAGCAGGCGGCGAGAGCTCCTCGTGCTCCCAGTTTGAGTTTCCTGGGGCAGCTGGCTGGTGAGCACACTTTCGTGTGCCTTCCTGGCACGCGTGCATCCTCCTCAGTGAATAGCTCTTCATCTCTTTGACCA
>PVKS010025656.1:0-29577 GCA_004027875.1 Aplodontia rufa | reverse complement strand
TTTGGTACTGGAGATTGAACCCAGAGGGGTTTACCAACTCCCCCTGTTTTGCATTTTATTTTATTTATTTTTTTATTAAAGAAAAAATTTTTTGTTTTCAGCTGACCTTTGTTTCCTGGACACTTAGTTGTGTATATGGTGCTGGGGTTTACATGTCCGTTCCTGCCACCGAGCCACGCCAGCCCCTGTGTTTTATTTTGAGATAGAGTCTTGCTAATTTGCTGAAGTTGGCTTTGAGCCTAGGATCCTCCTGCAGAGTCCCTCCCACCCCTCAAGTTACTGCAATTGCAAGTATGTGCTACCAGGCCCAGCATTTTTTTTTTTTTTTTTTTTTTTTTTTAGGTACTGGGGATTGAATCCAGAGGCCATCTATCACCAAGCCATTTTTATTATTTTTTGAGACAAAAAAATAATAATAATATGCAAACAAGCAAAAGAAAAAAATAAATTTAGCTTGGTTGAATTGTCCAGTCTGGCTTCAAACTTGTGATACTCCTGCCTCAGCCCCGAATAGCCGGAATTACAGACGTGCACCACTGCGCAGGGTTTCCTCTCCTCATATATTAGGGACAGTCTAGGTTGTGTGAGGCTTCTAACAAGAACACAATCATTTACAAATGATGTCACACACACACACACACAACTCTATGAACACAAAGATAGAGCTCTTCCCAGGTGAGGAGCTTTGAAGTTAAGCTTTAGTAATTCCGGGTAAATGCACCTTTGGTTACACATGTATTTATTCGCTGTCTTTTCCCCACTAAGAATGAAAGTTCCAAGAGGACAAGGATTTTCTTGTCTGAATTGTTAGCTTCAGCAGCCCATTCCTAGCACATCATAGGATATTTCTAACTGCTGAATGAGACAGTGGGGACTGGTACAGTTTTCCAGGTACAAAGTGACAACAGTTTATCTTGGGGCTCAGAATGCATGGTTTGAGGATGGTATTGCTGAAACTTCAGAAAAGTGGTATACTATCCATTTCAAAGCTGGAGAGTCTAAGGGCCAGGAACTGAAGCAAGTGCCCAATCAGAAGTGGTACTAGGTCTGCCTTCCCTTGCTCCCTCTTGGCCCACAGCCACCATCCTCCTCCTAACCGCCCCTTGCACAAGGTTATGACGCAACCTGTACCGGCCTGGGGCACCCCTCTTGGGGGCAGCGCTGGGAAGGAGGTTTTGCAAGAGTTGGGGTAGGCAGGAAGTAGGACCAGCCAGGGCCGGTCAGGAAGATAAGGACGCCCTGCCCCTCCCTACAGCTCCTCCAGGCCTCCGGTTTCCTCTTCCCTTCCCTTTCCGGGAAAGCGGTGCCTGGACCCTGGCCCCAGCCTCGCCCAGCTCCTAGCCTGGCCCTGTGACTCACCTCCTTTCACTGTGGCAGCCAGGCTGGGAGCCAAGGCTGCCTGCCACTCTGATAGCCCTGCTGTATGACCCTGGGCATTGAGGAACCCTCTGTTTGGCAGTTCCTGGTGCTTAATGAGTGACTGGCATGAGGAAGAGTTCTAAGGATGAGGCTGCATCTGGGGAAGCAGCTATGGGGTGGTCCAGCGGCAGCATGCCCCAGCAAGCCAACCCTGGGGTCTGAATGACTCCCCTTGGCAGGTAGGAGGCTGGTGCATGGTCTGAAGCATCCTTGACCCCTGGGGTGAGGGCAAGGATGTTTCCAGAAATCAGGGCTTGGCTGGATGATCTTTCAGCCTCTAGGACCAGAATTGAACCTTTCCATAACATTTGGTTTGTTTCCACCTGGTTTGAGACATGTGCCTTTGCTGTATGACCTGTTCTTCCAGAACTGGGTCACACAGGATCTGACCTAGGACCTCTTGGAGGTGGAGAGAGTGATGGGCCATTCCCATCTTTCCAGGCTCCATTTAGATTTTTTTTTTTTTGAAGAGAGAGGGAGGTGGGAGGAGAGGAAGACAGAATCAATTTTGTTTATTTTTTTATGTGACTTTCATTGTTCAGACACTTCGTTGTGTTCGTGGTGCTGGGGTTCGAACCTGAGTCCTTGCGCATGCCAGGCAAGCACAGTAACTGCTGAGGCAGCGCTCCAGTCCCTCCATTTAGATTTTTAAAACTGAGATGACTATGGTTCCAAAAGCCGCAATATGTATATGCCTTGGGTTTATCCAGTTTTATGGGTCTAAAAAAATGTTTGTACATGCATGTGTGTGTGTGTGTGTAGTGACCAGGTGTGATTTCATTTGGATATGAGATCAAAAAGTCTAAAAGGCTAAATTGGACATCCTGTGAAAGAAAACAAGAGGCCCCTAATAACCTCATAAGCCTGGTTTGGACCACTCTGATTTCTGGAAAAGTCAAAGTCCTCACGTGCTTTTGGGTGGGTCACCCCACTTCTCTGATGCCTCCCTTCTCTCATCTGAAAGATGGGAGTAGCAATGGGCCCCCTAACTGATAGGGCTGCCAAAAAAATAATCCTTGGTCAGTTCCCCAAACATTCTATACCAGCATCTATTAAGTGTCTACAGGATGCTAAACTTATTCCAGTACTGGGGATGGAACCCAGTGCCTCACATGGGTTAGGCAAGGGCTCTACCACTAAGCTACATCTCCAGTCCTTTTTA
Source organism: Aplodontia rufa (assembly GCA_004027875.1). NCBI lineage: Eukaryota > Metazoa > Chordata > Mammalia > Rodentia > Aplodontiidae > Aplodontia > Aplodontia rufa. Next base: position 26,996 of record PVKS010025656.1, on the reverse strand, counting down.
TTTTTGTTTTTGAGACAGGGTCTCCCTAAGTTGCTGAGAGGCTGACCTCCAATTTTCCACCCTCTTCCCTCAGCCTCTAGGGTCATTGTGATTATAGGTGTGCCACAAGGCAGGGGCCACAGTGCAAGGTCGGAGAAGGAGTGGGGTCTTGCTAAGTTTTTTAAAAAAATTTTTGGAGGGACTGGAGGTGGCTCGGGGTTACAGCACTTGCCTGGCATGTTGAAACCCCGGCGTCACATACACAATGGAGTGTTGGAGCAGCAAAGGCCATATGAAAAACTAAATAAATTTGACTTTCTTTTTCTCTCACTGTCCCTCTTTTTTTTTAATTGTTTTTTGAGAGTGAGAGAATCAATTTTTTAAATTTATTTTTTCATCTGGCCTTTGTTTCTGACACTTACTTGTGTATGTGGTTCCCAGATTTGAACCTGGGTCCTTGCATGCCCTGCAAGCCGCTCCAGCAACACCTTTCCCCCGGGCCCCTGGCTAAGCTTTTCCGGGGGTTCTGAAGCCCATTTGCCAGAAAATAAAAGGGACACTCAAGTTAAGCAGTGAGCATCAACGTTGACACAGCTGCCTTCCTCCCTACCCAAAACGTTAGCCTCTTATGATTCCTGTTATTAGATTGGGAGTATGACAGCATTGACCCTGTTAAGGATGCAAGGATTAAATTAAATGATATTTTATTTAAGAGGTCAGTATAGTGCCCAGCAGATAATAAGCGCTCCATAGGTATTAAATAAAAAGAACTTTGGAGCAGGGTGCAGTGGCTGCGCAGTAATTGAGGCAAAGAGAACCGAAGTTCGAGGCCAGCCCGGGCAACTTAGACCTCGTCGACCTTGTCTCAAAAGGACTGGGGATGGGGTTGGGGATTTAGCTCAGTGGCAGAGCGCTTGCCTAGCACGCGCAAGGCCCCCAGTTCGGTCCTCAGCCCCAGAGGCGGGGGAAAGGACTGGGGATGCAGCTCGCGGGTAGAAGCCCCTGGGTTCAAACTCCCGCACGCGGGGGGCGGGGGAGGAGGAGAGGGACGAAGGAATTTCGGGCCTTGGCCCAAGGCCCTGGAAAGGCCCGTCCAGTGCCCAAGGAACTTTGTCCCAGAGTTTCTCAGTGCCTTCACCCTCGCTGCTGGTTGCGCCCTGTCCAGGAGGAGTTAAGGCGTTAATGATTTCCAAAGGAGCAGGGTATTGTGCGCTCACGCGCGAACACGCGAACACACACACACACACACACACACGCGGTCTCGGTCCCCCCCTCCCTCCGCGAGGCCGGGAGCCTCTTATGCAAGCCGCCGGCGCCCGCGTTCCCAGGCCGGGCTGCAGCTGCGGGCGGAGGGCAGGGCGGGGGCGGCGCGCTGTTTGTCTAGCGCGGCGGTGCCAAAGACGGCGGGCCCCAGACAGCCAGGCGCCTCCGTACACCTGGGGATGCTCAGGTTAAATAGCTCCGCATTCCTCGGGCCCAGCTGATGGAAACGCTCCCAGGCCGCCGCCGAGCCGGCCTCCAGATGGGCTGGGCCCGGGCCAAAGGGAAAGAGAGGGAAACGTGGAATCCAGAGTGTGCCTGAAGGGCGGGGGAGTGGCCGAGGCCCCGCCGCAGCCCCTTCCTCCCCAGGACCCAGGGCTTGCTATGGAGGAGTGCGCGCAGGGGACACGCCCACGTCCCCGTGGGTGGGCTTGCGGGCAGGGGTTGAGGGGAGCCTCTAGCGGGAGGGAGTGGGCGTACACGTGTGCCTCTGAGGACACTCCAAGGACGCTCAGACTACAACTCATAATTTATAGCTATCGAACGGTGCGTGCCAAGCACTGTGCTAAGCATTTTACTTCATTTATTCTGGACATTTCTGTAAGGTTGGCGCTATAAGACAGCACCGGGCAGAAAGAGGATAGCAAAGGACTTATTTTACCTGCTTCTTCGATGAAGTCCGCAAAATGGTGGATGGTACCTGGCTTAATGTTAGTGCTCAATAAATGTGTTTTAAATTTTTAATCATTTTTGCTCATCTCCTTCTAAGCTTGTTTCTCCTGTTGTAAAACTGCACCCAAAGTCCTACTTTTAGCCCCACAGGGATCCCTGAGATCCCTTATGTAAATTGTGGAGTCAGGCTTCTGGTTCCAGGTGCTGTTTATTCAATTGTGTTCACTGACAAAATGTTATCTGTACTGCTTACCCTCTCAGGGATAAGTTATTTGACCTTCCTGGGAACTCATTGTGGAAATATTTGAGAGTTGGTGTCCCCAAGGTCTAAACAGTTGCCCAAGTATTTGGTACTTGAACTTTTGGGGAAGGGTTTGCCCAAATACAGCTGTCCCTATCACACACCCTGGACCTGCAGAGGCCCAGGAACACCAAGCAATCTACACTGAACAATTACACACACAGGCCCCCAATGCACAATCCCATTCATCAATCAGACCCATGCAGAGATGCCCACATGTGTTCAGGCAGAACATACAAGCCCAAACAGCTGGAGGTTGCACTTATCTGCAGAACACATGTGCTGGCATTCGCCCTTCCACACCTCAAACATATCCTTATTTACACCCCAGGCCTATACATGAGCAAATGACCCAACCTCATGGGGAAGACTACCAGTTTACTCATGTCACATATACAAGCCCAGACACTTATGCACCCCCCCACCCCCCAGCACAAACCCACATGTCCAGGCAGATAGGCCTTCGCCAATGACACCTTTTTCCTGCTCAGGAGCTAGGGACATGACTTGCCTACTCCTTCTCTGAGCCCACAGTAGCCCCAGGGGAAAGCTTGGTTTGAGCTGCTTGCAGAGCCAGGCCAGGGTAGAGTCTCAGCACGGAAAGCAGGTGGCCCAGCAGCTGTGCACAGCCTGGCCCTGCCAACTTGATCACCCACTTGGACAAGCTGGGAGCCCCAGGGCAACCTGCTGGCACCCCAGGAGAAGTGGCCTGCTAGGGGAGGCACTGCCTACTGGGGAATGGGGAAAAAAGAAGCTTCTCCTTTAGATAAGCTATCACCCCAGGCAAGTCCCTTTCCACTGGGTCTCACTTCCAACATCTTGGCAAGGAGATAGATGGTCCAATGACCTGGTTCTCTAACTTAAATGGCTTCCACACTCCCCAAACCAAGGGGGAGGCCTCCACAGGTTCATCTGCATTTTAACAACCTCCCCAGGTGATCCAGATGGCCTGGTGACCACTTTGAGAGAAACCCTAGAGGTCTAGAGGATTTAATTTTATGACACTGGAGAGTAGGGAAATGACTAGGAATGGAAGAAAGAACAGACTTTAAAGACACCGGAAACACTCATTCAGGTCAGTAACAGCGACACTCCAGATGTGGCCCTCTAGTCTCCCCTCCACCCTGCACCAGCTGTGAAAAGGGTCAGAGGTCAACCCCCAGCCCAACCTCCTCCGCTCAATCCAAGAAGTCGTTGCAACTTTACCAACATCTAAAATATTTGTTTAATAACAAAAACACCCCCACAGAACTATTGTAAAACAATATTCTCAGTCGCTGTTCATTGTAATATACAATACAAAGCAATTTTCTCAGAAATCTGAGAAGCACCAAACGTGACCATTTTTTAAAATGTCTGCTTTTCAAAAAATAGAAACACACGGGGGGAACCCCCCTCAAAGTCTCTAGCGGCTGATACGTGTGGAGAGGAGAGAATCGGACTCCGCTCGTCCGTCTCCCAGCCCTGGGCCGGATCCCGCAAAGGCCCAAAGGCCGTCAATCATTCTTGCGTCCCCCAATTCCCGCGAGGCGCTTGGGGTTTGGGGGGACCGACAGCATTCATTCCTCTTGCCTCCTGGAGCGTTGGGGTCCACCGGTCCCTGAGGGCGGCACTTCAGCGACACAAGATGCGATCGTCCGAGGGAACACATGCTGCCTGTGAAAACGACAGAGGAGGGATGAGACCTGGCAGGTTGGAGGTGACAAGGCTACAAGCGCAGCAGGCACTCCCCCTTCCCCAAAAGACACGACAGTGGTGCCACTTTTTCTGGTCTCCCTGGGCATCTGCTCATTGCCTGGTGTCCGAAAGGAAGGGGCGGACATCGTGCAAATTCCCCCCTCCCTCTCTTGCCTCGCTTTCCCAACCCGTAAAAGTTGTAATCTGGAGCTTCACCTCTGCCGCCAGGGCGCTGATCTCGCCGTTGAGGGTGGTAAGCGGAGCCCTGACCGGCAGCCCTCTGCCCCCGGGGGTCCCGACTTCGGACTCTGAGTTCAGCTCCAACTGCAGGTCTCTGATGTAGTCAATGACGTGCTGAAGGATCTCTACTTTGCTCACTTTGCGGTTCTGGGGCAGGGTGGGCACCAGTTCCTTGAGGCGCGAGTAGCAGCCGTTCATGTCGTAGAGCAGCACGTTCACCTGCTGCTCGTCGAGCAGGGCGGGCAGGCGCGCCCCGGCGCCGCTAGCGCAGCGCGAGATGGCCACGCTCTGCTCCGACAAGCAGCGCATCACCTCGCCCGCGCCACCCGCCGTCTTGCCGGCCTTCAGCGCGCAACTGGGACCCGCGGCGGCCGCGGCGCTGCCACTGGCGACCTTCATGATTCTGGAGACTGGCTAAGACACTAGAAGTGAGGCAGAAAGAGGAGGGACCCGGGAAAACAGAGACAACTAGAAAAGTAAGAAGAAGGTGGTAGAATGCGGGGTACCAGCGCAGGAGCCGGACTTTTATACCGAGGCCGCGGCCCCCCCCGGGGGCGGGCTCAGAACGTTCAAAAGCAGCCAATGGGAGATCTGGAGGCGTGGTCTCGCACGCTCTCTGATCCCGCCCTCTGCTCAGCTAGTGCACCCTTGCATTAGTGGAGGTGAAAGGAAAGGCGACCGAATCTCAGAACAGGGAGGGTGGGAGACATGCGACAGTGGCTAGTGGAGGCGAGGGCTGTCTTGGGCTCCTTTGGAAGGAGGCAAGGAGGCTAAATCTGTACTTTGGAAAACGAAAAGTCCTCAGGATTCAGTCTTCCTTTTTCATTTTCTCACTTCTCTAGCTCGATTTTACAGATAAGAGAAACTGAGGCCCTGACGGAGAAGTGGCTGGCTTTGGGTCTGCCTCTCGGACCCTGATCTTCAAATATCAGGACGGAATTTTAAAGTGGGATCTCTTGATTTTTATTTTTCCGTCCCTCCTCCCTCCCCTTACTGGGAACTGAATCCCAGGAGCGCTCGGCTATAGCGGGCGCTCATTTATATTCAACTCCCAGGGTTGGTCTTTCCCAATTCCCTTAGGGCATTGCTATTAATTGTTCCGGATCCCTTGAGGTGGGAGCAATTTATTCGGAAAAGTCTTCCTCTGAGTTGAGGACGAGGCTTCTGGGGCCAGAACTAGATAGAAGACGCGTGGTGGAGAGGAGCTCCTTTCCCCCGGATTCTACCCTGACTTTGCAGGCCCCTGCAAAATCCCTGAAGTCTACAGCAACTAGCGATTTTTAATTTTTCTCCCTTTTTTGGCTAGCTTCCCCCACCCCAGCCTCTAATCGGGGGTCTCCCTCCCACAGCGCGGCAGCTGCGGAGATCCAGTCTCCCCCCTCCTTTTCCCGGGCTGGTCTGTGTCAGCGTCTGAACAAGCGGCTCAGACCGTTAGACGCCAGGCCCGTGACGTCACCCATTCATAAAACCCGGACGGGCTGTCAGCCTGGCGCCGCGCGGGCGGTCGCCATGGAGACGACAAACTGGGTTGGAGCGTTCCCTGCTCCCCCCGCGAGTCACCTGCAGACCCCAGGCGGGAGGCCTGGGAATGTGTTCCTCGTGGGTGCGGTCGCTGGGCAAGGGTCACCTTACCTCCCCGCCCCACACCTGCGAGGCTCCCCCACCCAGCCCCAGAGCTTGGGCCGCTTGGGAGTTTCTCTCAAAGCACAGCCCCACCACCCCAACCCCCGCCCTCTGCTCGGGCCTGGGGAAGGAGGCCTGACTTGCCCCTCTAGCTGCTGTTGGATGAGTTTGGGTCTCTCCTCTCTGAGCCCTACTATTCCGTGTCTGCTGGTTTTGATCATAAAAGCAAACGTGAACATTTCCTGCGTTCTCTCGTGATGCCAGCACTGTGTAAGGAGCTTGCCTTTATCTTCTGAGTCCTCTCCACAGCTCTAAGGACAGGAGTTTTTTTTTTTTTTTTTTTTTTTTTTTTTTTTTTTTTAAATACAAAGGAGGCTTAAAAACCCTCCCAAGAACCACAGCTGCTGTACTGGCTGCATTGTTATAACAAGGACACATTCTTGTAATGCAGCCCCTTCTTGCCAGGGCCAGGCAGTCTGACTCCTGGAGCCCTGGGCTTGTCACAGCAGGGAAACTCTGGTTCAGAGTAGTCACCCAAGGCCACCTGGTAACTAGAGGTAAATTACTCTGCTCACCTAGGAGAGGGTGGCATTGTGGTGCCTGCTGTCTCCCAAGCAACTAATTCAGCATTTATGAGCAGGTTCCCTTTTCCCCACAGATGTTTGGGGAGGGAACAATAAGTCCACCCTTTGCCTCCAATCAGAAAACCAGGAAAACTGATCAGCAAGACCAGCTCTAAAGGAGAGAGACAACATCAATGCAATAACTTATCTCACAACCCAATACCTTGCAAACTCTCTAGGCCTTGGTTAGCAATTCCAAATGGTGGCTGGAGTGGTGGCTCAGCAGTTGCAGCACTTGCCTGGCATGCGTGTTTGAATCCCAGCACACAACGAAGTGTCACAGCAAAGGAAGCCATATAAAAAACTAAATAAAATTGATTCTTTCTCTCTCACTATCCCTCTATCTCTTAAAAAAAAACAACCTCAATGATGGGAGAGAGCACAGTGCTCCTCAGAAAACTGAAGAATTGGAAAACTAGGGGTCAACAGAGGAGATGGAAATATTAAATCATTACCAAGTGCTTGCTCATTGGCCCAGCAATCCCCTTGCTGCAGTCAATTCCAGAGAAACCTACAGGGACAGGCACAAAGACGTCAGCGCACGATGTTCCCTGCTGTACTCTTGCAAACGGGGAACTCCAAACAGCCTAAGTGCACATGGACAGTGGCATTATGTAAACTGTCAATGGAACATCAGCGCCTCTGCCTGGCTGTGTAGCAGGTGGGAAGTCTGACTCTAAAAGATGCCTGACCTCTATTGTCCGCCTGGGGATCGGTGCAGCTCAGCTGCAGAGATCTTGCTTTGCACACAAGAGGCCCTAGGTTCAGTCCCCAAGGCTGCAAAAAGTAAAAATTTAAAAATTAGCCAAAAAAGATAAACAAAAAAACAACTAATAGGGGCTTCCACTGCGGAGAGGAGTAAGAGGAAGAAGGCAAGGAACGTGAGCTAGGAATTTCACTTTTCCCACACATGCACTGAGGATTGAACCCAGGCCTCCTGTATGCTCAGCATAGAGCATCAGTTTCATTTAGTTTTTCATGTGGCCTTCGTTGCTCTGACACTTTGTTGTGTACGTAGTGCTTGCTTGTGCATGCCAGTTAAGTGCCACAACCACTGAGCCACTGTTCCAGCAGCTGACCTCTGCCCCTGCCTTTCTTATTTGTTTATTTTTATTTTAAGACAAGGTCTCACTAAATTTCCCAGCTTGTCCTCAAACTTGCCATCTTCCTGCCTCAACTTCCTGAGTATCTGGGACTATATGTGTGTGCCATGACACCCAGTTTACACAGGTATTTTGTTGTTTTCTTTGAGTTTCATTCACATGTAATTGACAAATTGCACTTCTGATAAATTTTGACATATCCACACAACTATGAATCATAATCACAATCAAGAAAATTAACATGTGCTTTATCACCTCTCCCACCCCAAAGTTTCCTTCTGCCCTTTATAATCTTTCACTCCTATCTCTAAACCATTACCCAGGCCACTGGCTGGTTTTCTCTGTGGATTCATTTGCAGTTTCTAGAATTTTATACGAACGTAATCATACAATGTATATTCTTTTGTAGCTGTGAGTCTAGTTTCTTTTGCTCAGCATGGCTTTTTTTTTTTTTTTCTTTGTACTGGGAAATTTAACCCAGAAGTGCTTTACCACTGAGCCACATCTCCAGACCTTTTTATTTTTTGAGTCAGGGTCTTGCTGAGTTGTTTAGAACCTCTCTTAGTTGCTGAGGCTGACCTTGAACTTGTGATTCTCCAATCTTAGCCTCCCAAGTTTCTAAGATTACATGTGTGTGCCACCATACTCAACTTAGCATAACTATCCATATTCAATCCTTTTTTCTTTTCTTTCTTTTTATTAGTTCAACATAGTCTTACATATTGGAGGGAATTGTTGTTACTTTTCATTCCTTTTTATTGCTGAATAGTATTCCACCAAGTGAATATATCACCATTTGTTTATCTATTCACCTGTTGAAAGACATAAGGGTTGGGGCTGGAGCGGTGGCTCAGCGGTTACGGCACTTGCCTGGCATGCACAAGTACTCGAGTTCAAACCCCAGCACCACGTACACAACAAAGCCATGTGAAAAATTAAATAAAAACTGATTCTCTTCCTCTCTCTCACTCTCTCACTGTCCCCTCTTTCTTAAAAAAAAAGAAAGAAAGAAAGAAAAAAAAAGACATAAGGGTTCATTGCATTTATTTTATTTTATTTTTTGTACCAAGGATTGAACTCAAGGGCACTCAACCACTGAGCCACATTCCCAGCCCTTGGCATTTGTTGAGACAGTCTCATTAAGTTGCTTAGAGCTTTGCTAAGTTGCTGAATTTGCAATCCTCCTGCCTCAGTCTCCCAAGCCACTGGGATTACAAGTGTGTGCCAACTTGCCCAGCTTGTTTACAGTTTTTATTTATTTGTTTATTTGTTGGTGCTGGGGATCCAACCCAGGGCCTGGAGCATGCGAGGCAAGTGCTCCACTACTGAACCATGTCCTCAGTCCTGTTTTATTTCTTTTATTTTTTGGTGTTGGGGATGAAACCCAGGGCCTCATAATGCTAAGCACACATTGTACCATTGATGTACACCCCTTCTAACCTGATTGTTTAAATTTTTAATTTTTTGCACTGGAGATTTAACCCAGGGGTACCGAACCACCAAGACACATCCCCAGACTGCCAGCCTGTTTTTTTTGTTGTTGTTGTTTTTTGAGACAGGGTTTTGCTAAATTGCTTAGGGTCTCCCTTAGTTGCTGTGGCTGACCTTGAACTTGCTATCCTCCTGCCTCAGCCTTGCTAGTCGTTGGGATTACAGGTGTGTACCACCGCACCTGGCAAGATTGCTTAATTTTTGATTAGTACAAATAGAGCTGCTATGAACTCTTGTATGTGGGTGATTATAGAAACCTGTGCTTTCGTTTCTCTTAGGTAAATATTGAGTAGTAAAATAACTGGGTCAATTAATAGGTATTTGTTTAACTCCCTCCCCCAACCTCTATCAGGGATTGAACCTAGGGGTGCTTTACCATTAGCTCCATCCTCAGAATCCTCAGACCTTTTTTTTTTTTTTTTTAAGAGCAAGTGAGAGAGAGAGAATCAATTGTATTTAGTTTTTCCTCTGATTTTTGTTTTTCTGACAGTTATGTATGTGGTGCTGGGGTTTGAACCCGGGTCCTCCTGCTTGCCAGGCAAGTGCTCCAACTGCTGAGTCAGGACCTCAGCTCCTTAGACCATTAAAAAAAAACAAAAACATTTGGGGGGAGGGTATCAGGGATTGAACCCAGGGGCTATTAACCACTAAGCCACATACCCAGCCCTTTTTATATTTCATCTTGAGACAGGGTCTCACTAAGTTGCTTAAGGCCTGCTCGAAATTGCTGAAGCTGACCTTGAACTTTTTTTAAAAATGCATTTTATTAAGGAATTGAGTTATTATACAATCATAAATGCATTTAAAGTAACAAAATGATATGCATATACATTTAAAAGAGAATTACCTGCTAGATCCCTCCCTATTCTCCCTCCCTCTCCTCTCCCCAGCCTACTCTATTCCCTCCCTGCTTTCATATCTGTGGTTGCTCTAGATTATGTGCTGCTATGCCTTTGTTGGGTCTAATACATGAGTCTGACTACCTTTCACACAGGCCTGGGTTTAGCTCCAGGCTCCACATACAAGTGCAAACATTTGAGCCTTGTCTCTCTGGGTTTGGCTAACTTTGCTCAGCCGATTTCTTCCATCACCATCCAGTTACCTTCAAAGTCTGCAATTTTGTTGTTTCTAATTGCTGAGTAGAACTCCATAGTATATATATACCACAGTTTATGGATCCATTCATTCAGTGAGTGACCTTGAACTTTGGATCCTCCTGCATCAGCCTCCAGAGTTGCTGGGATTACAGCCTTGTATCAGGGTGCCCCACCACACTGTTTGTTTTCTTATTATTGAGTTTTGAGAGTCCTTCTTTATGTATTCTGAATTCAAATCCTTCATCAGATATATGACTTACAAATATTTTTTTCCAGTTTGTGTCTAGTCTAAGTTAATTAAAAAAAAAAAGAGGGGAGAGAGAGAGAGAGAGAGAGCGATTCTTACTTAGTTTTCCATGTGACCTTCAGCCCTTGGACACTGAAGGTGTAAGTGGTGCTGGGGTTTGAACCCACGCACTTGCACATGCTGGGCAAGCGCCACAACCACCAAGCCAGCACTTAGTCTGAGTTAATTAACAGTGTCTTTCAAAGAGTAGAGGTTTTAGCCAAGTGTGAAGGCACACACCTGTAATTCCAGTGACTCAGGAGTCTGATGTAGGAGGATACAAAGTTCAAGTCCACCCTCAGCAATTCAGTGAGGCCCTAAGCAGCTTAGCAAAACTCTGTCCCAAAATTAAAAATAAAAAGGGCTGGGGTTGGAGATTTAGCTCAGTGGCAGAGTGCTTGCCTAGCAGACACAAGGCCCCGAGTTCCGTCCTCAGCCCTGGCTTAGTGGGAAAGTGCTGTGGATTCAATCCCTAAAACCAAAAACAATCAAGCAAGCAAAAAAAAAAAGCAACTCAAAGAGAGTGGAAGTTTAAAAAAAAATTATTTTTTAAAGAGAGAAGGACAGTGAGAGACAGAGAGAATCAATTTTTTTTTTTTTAAAGAGAGAAACAACTTTATTTAGTTTTTCACATGGCCTTAGTTACTCCAACGGGTCCTCGTGCTTGCCAGGCAAGCGCCGAAACCACCGAGCCACCGCTCCAGCCCTGAGAATCAATTTTTATTGAGTTTTTCACATGGCTTTCATTGCTCTGATACTTAGTTGTGTATGTGGGTGCTGGGGTTTGAACCCGTGTACTTGCGCATGCTGGGCAAGCGCTGTAACCGCTGAGCTACTACTCCAGTCTTGAAGTTTTAAATTTTGATGAAGTCCAATTTATCAAAAATTTTCATGGAATCAGACTTTTATTGTCTTGTCTAAGAAATCCCTGCTTAATCCAAAATCTCAGATTCCCTCCTATTTTTTCCAGACTTTTACAGTCTTAGGTTTTACCTCTAATTTCATGATCCATTATGCAAGAATGTATTATTAAACAGAAGTACATTTATTGACTGGGGTTGTAGCTCAGTAGTTAGGAGAGTGCTTAGCATACAGGAAGCATTGAATCTGAACCGCAGCACAGAAAGAAAGACAGAGAGAGAGAGAGGCAGGGGGGAAAAGACAGAGAGAGAAAGAGGAAGCAAGGAAGAAGAGTATTCATGTACCACTTTGTGTAATAAGTCAACTCTTTTTTTTTTTTTATAAAGGAAGGGACTGTGAGAGAAAGAGAATCAATTTTATTTAGTTTTTCATGTGGCTTTTGATGCTCTGACACTTTGTTGTGTAGGTGGTGCTGGGGTTCGAACCTGTATCCTTGCACATGCCAGGCAAGTGCCATAACCACTGAGCATCCACTGCCTGCCAGGCCTTGTGCAAGCCACAGGGACCATGGAAAGGAATGACTCTCTCACAAGGACTACAGGATGAAAGTTTCCTCCTGGCTGCCTTAGAAGCATAAAGGAAGGATGTCTCTTCTCACCTTTTTATTTTTCTCAAACTCTGGGGTTCAAGCACCCCTCATGGAGTAGCTGCGATTATAGGCACCCAGCATGGATGAGTTCTACCTTGGAGGAAATCAGAGAGGCTTCCTAGAGGAGGTGGCTTATCCTCTGGACATCTGATGTGGGACAGACACAAGAAGAAAGGCCTTGAATGAAGGCAGGGGACACAGGTGGCTGGGGAGAAAAGGTTCACTGCAGATCAGTGGAAAGGGCAAGGGCTCCTGCTCCAACAGTTCAGGATTCATGTCCTTGTTCTGCTGGCTGGAGCATGACCCCTCCCCTCTGAGCCTCTGCTTTCTCACTGGTAGACACTTTTCCTTCCTTAGGTTACTGGGGGGAGGTGCAAAGTGCCTGCCCTGGTCTTGGCACACAGCAGATACTCCCTGAACACTGGAGTCACAGCATCTGTCAACTCTAGGCCAGGCCCTGGGATGCAGTGGGTTGCAATGCAATTGCATTTGGTTTGGTTTCCAGCATGTTTTTTTTTTTTAAGTACTGGTGATGGAACCCAAGTCCTCATGCTAGGCAGATGCTCTGCCTCTGAGTTATGTCCCCATCCCCCCTTTTTGTTTTCTTCAGGGCTGAGGACCGAACTTGGGGCCTTGCACATGCTAGGCAAGAGCTCTGCCACTGAGCTAAATCCCCAACCCCTCCCCAGCCCTTTTAATTTTATTTTTGAGACAGTGTCTCCATAGGTTGAACTTGTAATCTTCCTGTCTCAGCCTCCTGAACAGCTGGAATGGCCTGAGTGTGCCACCATGCCTGGACACTTCCAGGGATTTTAAAGGAGCCCTGCAACACAGACTTATAGACCTCTGAAGCTTTCTCTTTACTGTGCTCCCCTCAAACTCCCCTGCTGAAATGATGACACCCCCCACGTACGCACTCATCTTAGGCCAGTGAAAAGTTGGCTTCATTCCAGGCTAGAAAGTTTTTGGTGTTCCCAGGTGCTGGTTTTTATCTCTCTCTTTTTTTTTTTTTTAAACTGGGGATGGAAGCCAGGGTTCTTAACCACTGAGCTGCACCCCCAGCTCTATTTAATTTTTTATTTTGAGACATGGTATCCTTAAGTAACGTAGGGCCGCAAATTTGCTATCCTCCTGCCTCAGCCTCCCAAGTCGCAGGAATTACAGGGGTACACTCCCGCATACAGCTCTTATATTTTTAAGGCATTTTTCTGCCTTCTCTTTGACAGTGTGACTGGAGGGAGCCTTTTCCCAGTGCCATCTACCCAGGGCAGCTCAGGAAAACAGACTCTACTTTTGGTGGCCAGGGAAATTGGGAGGGTTCCTTCAATGAGTCCCCATGTTCCCAGCCCAGGGTTCACAGTCAGTGCCTTAGGAAGCCGGGCTCACTCACCCAGCACCCTGTGATTCCACCAGTGCCCCCTGGGTGGCTGGAGTGGCTGGGTTTCCTCATCTGATGCTCCTCCCTGTCTGTAGAGTGTGCATGTGAGTGAAATACACCTGCCAGCACCTGTGAGGACTGGGAAGCCATTTATTTTGTTGTTGTTTTGGAGACAAGGAATTGCTATATTGCCCAGGCTGGTCTTGAACTCCTGAGCTCAAATAATCCTCCTGCTTGGGTCTCCGGGTCGCTGGGTCTCCAGGCGCATGCAGCTGGGCCAGCTGTGGATGCCTTTGCTTTGAGATTTCTGCCATTGGCCCTTTCTGCCTTCTGGTGCACCTCCTCTGGCTTCCAGGGCTTGAGTCAAGGCTGGCGCTGACCAAGTGTCCACTCGGTGTCAGGCATTGCTCCACTCATTAACCCAACCCACGCCAGTGAGCACAGGGAGGAACCACAGCTGTCCCGATCAGTGCTGTCACTCAGCCTAGTGCAGTGCCTGGCACGTGGGAGGCACACAGTGAAGATTCATTGAATGAGAAACAGTCGTGGAATAGGTAGCGATATCACTGCTAATGCCAAAGAGGATAGGTGGCTTGCTCAGGACCACACATCCGAGAAGGTGGCACTGAACCCAGGCAGTCTGGCTCCCAGGCAGGGGACTGCAAAGTTGCATCCTTGTTGACACATGTTCATGTCCAGCATGTTCCCTCCCCAGAGTCTTGGCCTTGCAGGCTGCAGTGCAGGCCTGCCCTCTGTGCCACGTGACCCACTCTGGCCCTGGCCCGGCAGCTGCTCCCCAGATGTGCCCACAGTGTAGTCTTCCAGCCGCCAGGCCGGCGCCTCTGGGCTGGGACTGCTGGAGCTGCGGGGGAGAGACCTTTGCTCCAGCTGTCCCCGCCCCCCTTGTAACAGGAGACCACAGGCACCCCCCCATCTCCTGCCCAGCCAACACTGAATCTCTGCCCATTTCACTGAGAATGAAGTCCGAACTCCTCTCCCTGCCTGCGGCCCCTGCCCACCACCTACAACCACTTCTCCCTTTCTCTCACCAACCACTTGGCCTCCTTTACCACACTGCTCTGCCCTGCCCCAGGGCCCTTGCCCTTGCTGTTCCCTCTGCCCACAATACTTACCCACCAGGTCTTTGCAAGACTTCTTGTTCTTCAGGTCTCAGGTCACATGTCCCCTCCTCAGATGCCTTCTCAAAACCCCTTTGTTTCACATTGCCCTGGTCTTATAATTTTTTTTTTTTTTAAAGAGAGAGGGACAGTGAGAGAGAAAGAGAGGGAGAAGGACTCAATTTTGTTTAGCTTCTCACGTGGCTTTCATTGCTCTGACACTCAGTTGTGTATGCGGTGCTGGGGTTCGAACCTGCATCCCTGTGCATACGAGGCAAGCACCATAACTGAGGATCTACCGCTCTAGCCCCCCAGACTCTCTGAAATGATTGGTAACTGGTGGGTAATGATCGGGTACATTATTCATTCCTTGCACCACCCGCTTCCTTCCCAGGCTGTGAGCTCAAAGAAAGCAGAAGCCCTGGCTCGTTTGCTCTCTGCTGTGACTAGAGCTAAAGGAAGGCCTGGCCCAGAGCAAGTATTTAACTTGACCAAGGTCACACAGTATGGTATTGGGAATGGAGTAATATTAGAGTAATGTCTGTTTTTTTTTTTTTTTTAAGAGAGATGGACAGTAAGAGAGAGAAAGAGATAATCAGTTTTATTTAGTTTTTCATGTGGCGTTTGATGCTCCGACACTTAGTTGTGTACGTGGTGCTGGGTTCAAACCTGCGTCCTCGCACATGCCAGGCAAGCACCATAACCGCTGAGCCACCGCTGCAGCCCTTTAGAGTATTAACTGTTGAATGGTGAATTATTGCCTAAGGTTCTCAGTTTCCTTATGTGCAAAATGGGGACACATTTCACATTTTTTTCCCAAGATGAAGGATTGAACCCAGGGGTGCTTTACCTCTGAGCTACATCTCCAGTCCGTTTTTATTTTTCGTTTGGAGACAGGGTCTCTTCTAAGTTGCCTAGGCTGGTCTGGGACTTGTGATGCTCCTGCGACAGTCTCCTGAGTTGCTGGGATTGTAGGTGTGCACCATTGTGCTGGGCCAAAATGTGGTCAAAATTTGAACTTAACCCTCAGAGTTATGACGCTCAGAACTTAGCACAAGGTGGGCACTTGGAAATGGGAACCAGGGCAGATAGTTTGGTGTCACATTTTCCCATCTTTCAGCAAGAGGCTCAGGGGACATGAAGGGTGTGGGGCTTTAACCTCTCTACCCTTAACAGGCTGAACAACTTCTTCAAGTCTCTTTCCTACTATGGACCTCAGCTTCCCCATCTGCAAAATGGGAACCTTAGATGGCCTCTAGGGTAGGGTTCTGTTCTGTTCCTGGTTCTTTCCAGGGAGTGTGAGGAACCAGGCCTGGATGCACCTGTAACCCTCCATCCTGTTTTCCAGAGAGGCCCCAGAACAATGGATGGGCGGCTGGAGCCTGGCAGTCTGGGCCCCTCCCAGAGTCCCCTGCAGATGGAGAGGGTGGGGCCTTCCTGTGGCTGGACAAAGGGCCACTGCTGCCCTGGGGTCTCCAGTGGCCATGGGGAGAGGCAGAGTAAAACCCAGAGAGCACCCGTCTTAGGTTACCCCGTCCAGGTCAAACCTGCAGGGCTGAGCGGCACACACCCACACAGCAGAGCACAAATGCACACGCCCTGCAACCCGCACAGCACGCAGGGACAACTAACCCAGCCCACACAGCAGCGCCACACACAACACACCACACTACACGGCCAACACACCAGCCTCAGCACACACAACCACAACACCAAAACCTGCATGACCATCGCAACACAAAAATGGCCACCAAGAAGCTCACACTGCAAAGCAGTGCATTGCACAACGAGCCAGGCAACGCACAGTGCACAGACCCACGCACCCTGCACCAACACAGCTCACACACCTGCAAAGACGCAGCCTCGCCAAGGTACCGACGCACATGCCTGGAACTTGAGAGAAATCAACAGAAGTGAAAGGAGAGGCCAGCTTCCTCCGGGGCGCCCCAGGCCACGCCTGCTCCCATTTAAAGACCCTACTGCCCCTCCCCAGGCCTTTTATTCATTTTTTCTTTTTTGTTTATTTGTTTGTTTCTTTTTTTTTTTTTTTTTAGAGAGAGTCGATTTTATTTAGTTTTTTGTGTGGCCCTCGTTGCTCTGACACTTTGTTGTGTACATGGTGCCAGGGTTCAAACCCACATCCTCATGCATGCCAGGCAAGTGCTGTAACCGCTCAGTCAACGCTCCAGCCCCCAGGCCTTTTTTCTCAAAAATTTTTTTTTATTAAAAATTATTACTTTTGGGGCTGGAGCGGTGGCTCAGCGGTTACAGTGCTTGCCTGGCATGCACGAGGACTCGGGTTCAAACCCCAGCACCAAGTATACAACAAAGTGTCAGAGCAACCAAGGCCAAATGAAAAAAAAACTAAAATAAAATTGATTCTCTCTTTCTCTTTCTCTCACTGACCCTCTCTCTTTAAAAAAATTATTACTTTTTTTTTAAGAGAGAGGAAGAGAATGAGTTTTATTAATTTTATCATCTGGTCTTAATTCTTCCAATACTTAGTTGTGTTTGTGCTCCTGGGATTTGAACCCGGGTCCTTGCACATGCCAGGCAAGTGTGCTACTACTGAGCCACAGCTCCAGCCCCCACGACCAGGCTTTTTTTTTTTAATTTTTTTTTTAAAGACTTTTTTTTTTTTTTTTTTTAAGAGAGAGGGACAGTGAGAGAAAGAGAGAAAGCACTTTATTTAGTTTTTCACATGGCCTTAGTTGCTCCAACACTTTGTTGTGTACGTGCTGCTGGGGTTTGAACCCGGGCCCTCGTGCCTGCCAGGCAAGCGCCGAAACCGCTGAGCCACCGCTCCAGCCCCACGACCAGGCATTTTTAGTTGTGGACAATCCCCTTACACACACACACATACACACACATCACAAGTGTGCACCCATCACACACGTGCATGTGCTTGCAACTCAGAACTCTGGATGAGCCCAGAGACAGCACCGCACCTACCCAGACCTCTAGAGTCTCACGCCCGCGCATGCAGGCCTGGGCTCTGCCCAAGGTGGAGGTGTGAGAGCTGGTCAGACTTTGGCAGCTACAGAGGCTGATGCCACCAGCCAGGGGTGCCCCAAGGCCAGTTGGCCACACCCCAGGCAAAGCTCAGTAAAGACCACTACTCCCAGCTACAAGGGCCCTGCTGGACCACGGAGGTGGGACCAGTGGTACTGGAGAGACTGGACAAGAGGCCTCTGAGTAGTGGCCTCCGTGCTTTGCCCATATGCCTATCGGGGATGGACTGAGCCCCAGAGGTCTCATCTTTGGAAGCAGTACCTTCCCTTGCCACGCCTGGCCTGGCCCTCCTTTGACTCACCTTGTCTTATACACCTGCTCCCCACTCCCACCCTCCCGCCCCAGGGCCCAGAACCTGGGAACCAGTTGAGGTTGAGTCTCTCTCTTGGAATCCTGCCAAGCTCCTGCCCACCCTGCCAAACCCAGGGCAACCCTTGTCCTCCCTGCTCAACCCAACCCTAAGTACTGTCTGCAGGGGGGTGGCATCTTCAGCCACACCCTCACCCCAGGCCACAAGCACGGCTATGACTCAAGACAATCTCTTCTTCGGTTTTCTTTTCTTTTTTTTTCAAAGAGAGAGGGACAGTAAGAGAGAGAGAAACAATCAATTTTATTTAGTTTTTCATGTGGCCCTCGTTGCTTGGACACTTGGTTGTGTATGTGGTGCTGGGGTTTGAACCCACACACTTGCGCATGCCAGGCAAACCCTGTAATTGCTGAGCCACCACTCCAGCCCCTTAGGTTTTCTTTTTAAAAGTGTTGTTATTATTATTAGTCCCGGGGATTAAATCCAGGGGTGTTTTACCACTGAGATACATTTCTGGTCCTTTTTATTTTTTATTTTGTTTTTTAAAGAGAGAGAGGGAGAGAGGAAGAGAGAGAGAGAATCAAATTTATTTATTTTTTCATCTGGCCTTTGTTTCTCCAATGCTTACTTGTGCACGTGGTGCTAGGGTTGAATCTGGGTCCTCAAGTGTGCCTGACAAGTGCTCTGACTGCTGAGCCACTGTTTCTTGATTTTTAATTTTTGAGACAGGGTCTTCCTAAATTGCTGCGGTTGTCCTCAAGCTTGTGATCCTCCCTCAATCTCCTGAGTCTCTGGGATTACAGGCATGGGCCACCACTCCTGGCTATCATTATTTTGTTGAGGCAAAAGCAGTGATGCTGGTTGAAAGGAAGTTAAGGCATCCAGAAAGGTTAAGAATGAAAGGGTCCATTTTTCTTAGGAAACAGCAGAGTGAGGTCTCTCGGAGGATTTGCAGCCCGGCTCCACTGCTGACAAGCTGTGTGACTGTGAGTCACTTCGCTGCTTCACGTCTCAGTTTTCACATCTGTGATAGTGAAGATGGCAGAAGCGCCCGACTCTGAGGATTGAAGAAGTCACGTGAAGAGATCAGAACAACTCCTGGCAAAAGTCAGCACTTAGGGGCTGGAGCGGTGGCTCAGCGGTTTCGGCGCTTGCCTGGCAAGCATGAGGACCCGGGTTCAAACCCCAGCACCACTTACACAACTAAGTGTTGAGCAACTAAGGCCATGTGAAAAACTAAATAAAGTTGTTTCTCTCTTTCTCTGTCTCTCTCACTGTCCCTCTCTCTTTAAAAAAAAAAAAAAGTCAGCACTTAGTACACACGAGCTTTTATTATTCTCCTGGAGGCTGCCCATTTTAAATAACTGGGTATATGCTCCACCACTGAATTATAGACCTTTATCATGATGGGCTGGAGGTGTGGCTTGGTGGTGGAGTGCTTGCCTAGTGCACTTGAGGCCCCAGAGCCCTACACGGAGAACTAAATAGAGTAGAACCATGCAATGCCAATCATTCACTCCATAGGCAGGGAGCACACACCTTCTACTAGGTACACAGGGAAAGAACAGGACCTGCGTTCATGTTTCTAGGGAAGCAGGGTCCAGTAGGGGTAACCAAATGGGAATAAATTCCACCAGGTGATTGGCTCCGGGGTACATGCTGGGGACACACAGGTGCTGTCAAAGGGTGGGCTAGTCTTATCCCCAGGGAGCTAGGAATTAGGAAAAGGAGTGTTCATGTATGAACATATAACAGTGAATACCACTATTATGTATTATTATAGTGCACCAATAAAAATAGGGAAGGAAGGGGCTGGAGCCATGGCTCAGCTGTTAGTGCGCTTGCCTGGCCTGTGCAAGGACCTGGGTTCAAACCCCAGCACCACGTACACAGCAAAGTGTTGGAAAAACAAAACCCAGATGAAAACAAAGTTGATTCTATATCTTACTCCCTCCCTCTTAAAAAAAAAATATAGGGAAGAGAGAAAGGGGAGGCCCTTACTCTGCACAGAGAAGCCTTTCTTAAGGTACAAATAGTGACCCAAGCCTCTTTGTGCTTCTCAAGCCTGTTCAATGGCCCTGCAAATGTGGGTCCTGACTGGGGCGCTCACAGCCTGGTGTGACACAGTCGCTCCCCTGACCCCCAAGTTCCCAGGACTGTGATAGGGAAGAACAAGGAGCTATAGGAGGGTGGGCCAGAAAAGACTGTCAGTCAGCTTGGGAACTCGGAGAGGTAGAGGAGGCCACAGCCTGTGAAAAAAGGTCAGAAAGGTGAGGCAGACACTCCTGAGCCCTAGTACTTGCCTACCTGGGTTGTCCTCAGGCGACAATTGCCACAGCCCACTGGAAAAATAAAAACAAAAAAACCTTTTTTTTTTTTTTTCCCAAAGAGAGAGGGCTAGTGAGAGAGAGAGAAAGAGAGAGAATCAATTTCGCTCAGTTTTTCACATGGCTTTCATTGTTCTGAGACTTCCGCTGTGTACGTGGTGCCGGGGTTTGAACTCGCGTACTCCCGCTCGCCAGGCAAGCGCCGTAACCGCTGAGCCACCGCTCCAGCCCCACAAAAAAAACTTTAAAGTCTGATAATATAAAATGTTGGTGAGAATGTGGGAAAATAAAAACTCTCATCCACTGCTGGTGGGTGTGTAAACTGGTATGATCACTTGGGAACTCAGTGTGGCAATATCGAGTAAAAGTGAATTCGAACACCCTATGACCCAGCAGGTCACTCCCACGACATACCCTGAGAGCCCTGCACAGGAGAAGCAGCCGGTGCGGACGGACAGAGAATGCCACTGGCTTCTACAGCGGCAGCACAGGGAGTACCACCTCCTCGTCCAAGGACAGGAGAATGGAGAACTAAAATGACAATGGCCAAGTACGCGGCGTTTAACAGGAACGAGCTACGTGCATGTGCGTTCTGCTAGGTGCATGCACGAATGGGTTGCTTACGGAAAACGCAAAAAAAAAATTTTTTTTTTTTTGGTACCGGGGATTGAACCCAGGGGTGCTCTACCAGTGAGCTACGTCCCCAACCCTTCTTATTTTTTATTTTGAGACCAGGTCTCACACTAAGTTGCTGAGACTGGTCTGGAATTTGCGATCCTCTCCTGCCCTCAGCCTCTGGAGTCCCAGGGATTACAGACGTGGGCCCCTACACCCGGCAGATTTTTTTTTTTTTTAAAGCATATGTTAAAAGAAAACCACTCAACTCACAAACAGTCAAACAATGCTAATACATTTCTGTGCAGGGTTAAGTATCAGGAGCTGGGCTGAGCGCGGTGACGCACACCAGTTATCCCAGCGACTCAGAAGACTCAGGCAGAAGCATCGCAAAATCGAGGCCAGCCTCAGTACTTCAAGATTCTGTTTCAAATTTTTAAAAGTTCTGAGGACGTAGCTCGGTGGTAAGGTTCAATCCCCAATGCTGGAGGGTGGAGTGGTGGGGGTGGGCGGAGAAGTTAGGCAAACCATGGGGGCAAGGGGCATTTCAGGAGAAAGGGCCTGGTACGTTGCAGTTTTGGAGGCTCGAGATGGAGGGGGCCCAGGGACGAGTTGGGCGCTGGGGTCGAAGGCAGGAGGGCGCACTGCCCCTTCGGAGTCCCTGCCGCGATTCTGCTGGGCGAGGAGGGGCCGGGCACCCTGGCTTTGTTCGGGGCGCGCACCTCCTGAAAGGCATTGCTGGACCCGGCGCCCCGCCCCTGGGGGACGCTGGCGGCGGATTCGCCGTGCCCCGCCGCCGCCCCCGGCAGATGGGCCGCCCCTGCTTCCCGCGCCCGGCCCGTGGGAACCGGCCGGCGGGCGGGGGCGGGGGCGCCGGGAGCCGCCCCGGGGGAGCTGCGCACAGAAGGGGCGGGGCCGGGACCGCGGCAGATGGGTGCGAGGCCTGGGACCGCGCGACAAAGGCCAAGGGCAGATGTTCGGGTCCAGATGTTCGCGGGGGGGGGGTGGATGGGGGCGGAAGCCTGGGAAAAACCGGCTGGCTTTCCTGCCGTCCTCCCCTGCAGCTGCCAGGGCGGGCGGGCGGCGGGGAAGGTGCGGCCGGTGTGGCCACCGCCCGGGGCATCTGGGAGTGGAGCCCAGGACTGGGTGGAAGGACTGTTCAGGTGGAAGTGTTTTACCTCTAGCCTCCCCCACCGCCTCAGCCGTCCCTCCCTTCAGCTGGAAAGTACTAGATAGCCATCTCAGGAGTCTGCCCCACGTCACCGCCTCCCCACCCCAGGTATTGGCAGTCACGGCCCGTGGAGGTAGCCTGCGCACCTGCTGCACCACTGTCACCGGCACCAAAAGCAGCAGCGACGCTGACACTCATTAAGCAATAACAGAGCTCCCAAACCTTACGTAACCTTACAGAACTCTCTCAGCTGCCCTGTGCAGAAGGTACTCCAAGTACCGCCTCCAGCTGAAGGACTGCGAGCAGAGAGGCCCAGAATGATGAGCGGCTTCTCCAAAGTCACAGCAAGTAGCCGGCAGAGCTGAGGTTGGAGTTTGGGATGCGCAAAGCTCGTGGGTTCCTTACGCCACGCCCCCTCAGCTTCCTGCGTGTGAGATGCTTCTACAAAGCTTACTCCGTTCCCTGAATCCGTAAGCTCCCTGCAGAGACCTACTCGACAGACCTGGCCAGCTCTGGGATGTTATACTGAACAGAATCAACAGGAGTCTTGTCCCGTGGGGTTGGAATGCTGTGGGGCTAGAATAAGTTTACACACACACACACACACACACACACACATGGAGAATATATATATATTATGAAGTAAGACAAGTCAGGAAAGTAGGGAATAGGGACAGCTGAGTTGGGGGTGGGTTGCAATCTTTTTTCAAAAAGTCTTATTTTTAAAATGTTTTTATTAGTGCATTATAGTTATATATAATAGCATGGCTCGTTTTGACATAATCATAAATGTAATTTGCTGCATTTCAGTTCCCAGTGCTTCCTCTTTCCCTTCCCTCCTCCCTCATTTTTGTTTTGACAGAGGGTCTGGCTAAACTTAGCTGGGGCTGACCTGGAACTTGGAATCCTCCTGTCTCAGCCTTGGGTTGTGGGATTACAGGTGTATGCCACTATACCCTGCCAGGCTGCAATCTTAAAGTTTTGGGTGGAGGTCAGCAAAGGCCTCCCTAGGAAGGTGATACTTCAGTCAAGAACTTGTTCCTTCAGCATTTGGGGAGGGGCAGGTATTGGGGACTGAACCATGGCTATCTACCACTAAGCTATGTCCCCAGTCGTTTTTATTTTTTCTCTTGAGATAGGGTCTCACTGAATTGCCCATGCTAACATGGAATTTGAGATCCGCCTGCCTCAGCTTTCCAAACTGCTGGGATTAAAATGTACACCACTGGGGGTTGGGGATTTAGCTTAGTGGCGGAGCGCTTGTCTAGCATGAGTTCGGTCCTCAGCCCTGAAAAAAAAAAGTGTACACCACTGCACCCAGCATATTTGTTGTTGTTGTTGTTATTGTTATTATTTTTCAGTGCTTGGGGTCTCCTGCATACTAAGCAAACCTCTGCTTCTGAGCTACCTGCATTCCCAACCTTCCCAAAGTTATTGAGGAAAAGCAGCATTCCAGGCAGAAGTCGCGGCCAGTGCAAAGATCCTAACGCAGAGGTGTGCCTGCCTGGTGTGTTGAAGAAGCCAGTGTGACTGTATCTGAGCGAGCAAGGAGGAAGTTACTAGGAAACAAGGTCAGGGAGATATTGGTGGGGAGGATGGATCATGTGAGCCCATGCAGGTCACAGTGAGGACTCTGTCATTTACTCTAAGTGAGACAGGAGTCATAGAGTTTTTTGTGTTTGGTACTGAGGATTAAACCCAGGGGCATTTTACCACTGAGCTACATCTCCAGCCCTTTTTATTTTTATTTATTTTGAGACAGGGTCTTGTCAAACTGCTTAGTGCCTTGCTAAGTTTCTGGCTTTGAATTTGTGATCCTCCTGCCTCAGCCTCCTATGTTGCTGGGATTGCAACTGCATGCTACTGCACCAGGCTGCTTCTTCTTCTCCTCTTCCTTTTTTTTTTTTAAGTACTAGCGGTTGAACCCTGGACCTCACACATGCTAGGCAAGCACTCCACTACTGAGCTACATCCCCTGCCCATTTTTAAACTTTTATTTTATTTGGAGACAGGATCTCTCTAAACTGCAAAGGCTGGCCTGGAACTTATGATCCTTCTTTCTGCCTCTGCCTCTCCAGCAGCTGCAATTACAGGTGTGGGCCACTAGAGCAGATCAGAGTTTCTTAAGGGTCCTGGGTGGAGCTCAAAGTTGGGTGAATTTGATGTGTTTTTTTGGGGAACAGAATCTACAACTTCCAACACATTGCCAAAAGGGTCTGGGAGGAATATCCAAAGCATTCACAGCAGCTGTGTTCGTAACACCAACCGATCAGAAACAACCTAAATGTGCACTAAAAGGAGAAAGGTTAAATAAACTCTGAAATTCCTTAGAGCCCTGGGAAATCAAGAGGCAGCGCTTTCACTTTCAGGAATTTACCCTAAGGATAAACTCAAACCCGAGAAATGGTGTATGTACAGGAAAAGCGACCAATTGGAAAAAAACCCTGTATGTACACCGCCAGGGCCCTGGTGGAGTAAAGGTTGTTTCTCAGATGAGGGGATACTATACAGCCGTAAGGGGGAATGAGGAGGGGCTGGAGCAGGGCCTCCGAAGTTACAGGCGAGGACGTGGGTTCGAACCCCAGCACCACGTACACAATTAAGTGTTGGAGCAACAAAGCCACATGAAAAACTAAAACAAAATTGATTCTCTCACTGTCCTTCTCTCTTTAAAAAAACAAACAAAACAAACAAAAGCCCAGTGGGGATAAGAAAGGTCCTTATTATCTAAGGTGCATACGTGGAAACAAACAAGTTGCAGAGCAATATGCCTTGAACGCCACCACACATGTTTGTTTTATTTGTGTATTTTTAAAGAGAGAGGGACAGTGAGAGAGAGAAGATCAATTTTATTTAGTTTCTCATGTGGCTTTCATTGCTCCGACACTTGGTTGTGTACGTGGTGTTGGGGTTTGAACTCGCAGACTTGCGCATGCCATGCAAGTGCCGTAACCACTGAGCCACTGCTCCAGCCCACCAGATATGCTTTTATTTATTTATTTTTTATTTTTTATTTTTTTGGGGTTGAGGACCATAACTTGGGGCCTTGCATATGCTAGGCAAGCGCTCTGCCTCTGAGCCAAATCCCCAACCCCATATGCTTTTATTTTTTATTGCTGGGGATTTGAACCCAGTGATGCTTAACCACTGAGCCACATCCCCAACCCTTTTTACTTTTTATTTTGAGAGCAAGTCTCCCAAAGTTGCGGTGCACCTTTAATCCCAGCAGCTCAGGAGGCTGAGGTGGGAGGATCGTAAGTTCAAAGCCAGCCTCAGCAACTTAGGAAGGCCCTAAGTAACTTAGAGAGACCCTGCCTTAAAGTAAAAATATAAAAAAGATATGCCTGGCTTGGTGTCCCATGCCTGCGATCCCAGCTACTCAGACTGGGTAACTTAGATGCAAATTAAAAAAAAAAAAAAAAAAAAGGATATATCTCGGTGGGAGAGGTCCCCAAAACCTAGGCCCAAAAGAAAAAAACAAAAACCCTTGTTTTCAGTTTTGCAGTGGTGGGGTTGGAGCCTTCTGCATGCCAGGCTCTACCACTGCCCTCCATCCCCAGTCCTGGAATTTCTTAGGGACCTCATTCTGCATCTGTCTGGAAGTTCGCACTTCCCAGCGCCCAGACCAGAGACCCAGGCACCGTCAGGAACAGTGTGCAGACGAGGAAACTGAGGTAGCTGAGCAGCGAGCGGGGGCGGGGCCGCTGGCCGTCTGAGTCCCAGGACCAGGGCGCAG
This sequence comes from Aplodontia rufa, assembly GCA_004027875.1. NCBI lineage: Eukaryota > Metazoa > Chordata > Mammalia > Rodentia > Aplodontiidae > Aplodontia > Aplodontia rufa. The sequence continues at coordinate 1,470 of PVKS010025656.1, read as the reverse complement.
GCAGCACCCGGGCTGGGAGGAAGGGGCGCCTCTCCTCCGCCCTCCCTCCTTCCCTGGGAAAATCCAACAGGTGGTGGGGCCGGGGCGCTGGGCCATTGTGCAGGCCTGAGGGTCAGGAGGGCCCAGTGTGTGTCTGGGAGAAGATGGATGCTTTCATTACCATGTGAATCCTGGGAAAGCGGGGGCTGGAGGTGGGTGGGCGTGGGCGGGCGGGGACCACACAGCGGCTGGAGGGATCCCGAGGAGTCCTGAGGGCCCTTTAAAAACCCCAGATAAAGGGATTGCCCTTCCTGTTTAATTTCTTATTTTAGGACATTTCCATCCTGTGGGGCTTAAAACAAGACGCAGACTGAAATTTTAAAAAGCTTTTTAAAGAAGGAAAAAATCTTTGTTTTCTTTCTCAGTGGTAAGTTTCCCACCAACGGATGAGCTGTGCACCGGGGCCTGAACCCAAGGGCTGAGCCTTTCCCAGCATGGGAAATGTGTTCTGGGTAAATCCAGAATAATTAGTGACTAAGCAAATTCGCAGAAATTGGTTTTAGGCTTAAGAATAAAGGTGTCATCAATTTGGTCCGAGCAGAAAGGGCTCTGGTGTTTGGAAAGTAGGAAGATAGTAGGCAGGGAGAATTAGTCAGAACAATAGCCAAGACCGTGTGTCCCCATTTCACAGATCACGAAATTGAGGCTTGGAGTCAGTTGACAAAAGCCACACGGGGAGAGAATGGCAGCCACAGAGTTCCAAGACTCATTTCTTTCTTTTTTTGTAGCAGGCATTGAACCCAGTCTTTTTTTTTTTTTTTTTAATAACAGAGAGGGACTATGAAAGAGAGATAATCAACTTTATTTGGTTTTTATGTGGCTTTCCTTGCTCTGAGACTGCTGTAGGTACATGGTGCTGGGGTTCAAACCTGCACCCTTGTGCATGCCAGGCAAGCACAGGAACTGCTGAGCCACTGCCCCAGACCCCCAGTCCTTTTTATATTTTGTTTTGAGACAGGGTCTCACTAAGTTGCTGAGGCTGGCTTTGACTTGTGATCCTCCTGCCTCAGCCTCCTGCCTCCTGAGCTGCTGGGATTACAGGTGTCTGCCACTGGGCCCAGCAAGACCCATTTCTTTAACCCCAGAGTCTGTGCTGTTTTTGGAATTCTTCCAAGAGCCCAGAAGAGAGGAAGATCAAGGGAGGAAGAGGGAGACAGCAAGACTGGGGAGTGACCCCAGAAGAGGAGAGCACAAACTAAAATAATCTGACCGGGAACACATATAGACAACAGACACACACACAAGCACACACTTGAGCAGAAAGGTCAGAGCACACATCCACAAGCATGACAAGCAAAGCTGTGCAAAACCCTTTTATAAACCCAGACACTCCTATAGCCAGACCCTCCCACAGCCAGACACCCCTACAGCCAGACACCCCTACAGCCAGACCCTCCCACAGCCAGACCCTCCCACAGCCAGACACCCCTA
>PVKS010025655.1:0-29590 GCA_004027875.1 Aplodontia rufa | reverse complement strand
AGGAGTGAGGTGGAATCTCATTGAAGTTTTGATTTGCATTTCCCTTGTAGCTAATGATGTAGAGCATTTTCTCATATATTTATGGGCTTTCTGAACTTCCTTTGGTGAGAAGTTTCTTTTTAGATCCGTAGCCCATTTATTGATTGGATTATTTGTGATTTTGTTGTTCAGTTTTTTTTAGTTCTTTGTATATTCTGGAAATTAGCCCACTGTCCAAGGTGTAGCAGGCAAAGATTTTCTCCCATTCTGTTGGATCTCTCTTGACACACTTGATTAACTCTTTAGCTGTGCAAAAGTTTTTTAGTTTAATTGCATCCCATTCATTTATTCTTGACTTTACTGCTTGCGCCATGGGAGTTTGGTTAAGGAAGGTGCCGCCAACCCCTATGTCCTGTAGTGTTGATCTTATTTCTTTTTCAAGTAAATTTAAAGTTGCTGGGTTAATATCCAGATCTTTGAACCATTTTGATTTAATTTTTGTGTAGAGGGAAAGGTAAGGATCCAGCTTCAGTTGTCTACACATGGCTGTCCAATTTGTCCATAACCATTTGTTGAACACGCTATCTTTCTTCCACACTATGTTTTTGCCCTGTTTATCAAATATCAAGTAGTTAAAGATATGGGGGTTCGTCTCAGAATCCTATATTCTATTCCATTGGTCTTCAGTTCTGTTTTGATACCAATATCATGCTCTTTTTGATACTATGGCCCTGTAGTATAATTTCAGGTCAGGGATTAAGATACCCGCTACTTCTTCCTTCCTGCAGAGTAATGTTTTGGCTAATCTGGGTCTTCTGTTATTCCAAAGAACTTGAGAATTGCTTTTTCTATATTATGGCTGGAACCACCTTATGACCCAGCAATCCAACTTCTGAGTATTTTCCCAAAAGAGTGAGAATCAGCATATTAAAGAGATAGCTAGACTGTGGAATCAACTCAGATGCCCCTCACTAGACGAGTGGATTCAAAAACTTTGGTACATATATACAATGGAATACTTCTTGGCCATTAGAGAAAATGATATCATGGTTTTTGCAGCCAAATGGATGGAGATGGAAAAAAATTATGCTAAGTGAAGTATCCCAATCTCAGAGACTCAAGGGCCGAATATTTTCTCTCATTTGTTGAAGCTAGAATACAACCGGAAACAGCATGTTAGATGGCTAAGCTAATAATAACCTCAAAATGTATGAATTTTCACACAAAGAAGGGGAACCTTGCCTAGGATACCTGGAGACGCACAGAGAGGGGAGGGAATAGGAATGATATCTTGAAGACTGGAGGGAGGGAGTATGGGGGGAATCAGCTCAGAAGGAGATCTCTGACCTTCACGAGAAGTCCATTTAACACAGGGGTTCTTTTGGGGGAAACATAGAACCATAGGGAACCCAAGGGGGGCATCCATGACATAGCATCAGCCTTGGCTAACTATGTAAATATACATTATGCATTGGTTCTTGATTGTTTGCTAATGATTCCCCCTCAATTGTAAGTCCATATTCAGCTAATTAAAAAAAAGACAGACTTCAGCTTTAAATTGGGGTTAGTCTCAAATATCTTCTCAACACTCCACCTTCTTTTTCTGGGTTTGAGAAGCTGGTATGATTCTTGATAAAGTTCATCAGATCACTGTCTGTTTATTTTGTTGATGTGTGATCTTTGTGCTTTCCCCCATTTACCCCTCTTCATCTCAACCAGACTTCTTAATTTAGGAAGTTCAACCAGGTCAGCGTTGGTTTCCTCAGTTTCACCACCTCTGCTATTCTGCAGTATTAATGAGGACTTCAAAGGGGACATTCCTATCTCTTTTAGCAGTACTGTCTGGCCATATTCCATGTCCTAGCCTGCAGGACCCCTGGGGTTGAACCCTTGCCTTTCTTTCTGACTTTTCACTCCAATCTTCCCACTGCTCATTGTACTGCAGCCTCATTGGATCTCTGTTTCCTGAGCAAGCCAATGCCATTCCTGCCCTAGAGCCTTTCCCTCCTTATTCCATCTACCTGAAAACTCTTGCCAGTACAGCAAAACCCAGGCTTGGGTGAAAGGTTGTCAAACTCATGTATTAGACCTAACAAATGCATAGCAACACATAATCTAGGGGAAACATATATATGTGGGTAGGAGGGGAGAGGGAGGAGGATAGGGAGGGATCTAGGGAGACAATCAACAATGTAGCACACTCTTTACCCCCCTGAGAATTCAAGTAATACTTATGCAATCATTCTGGAAAATTCACAATCTAAACATTTGTATTGCTTGTAGGGGGTGAAATATAGAAGAATCAAGAGACTTGGGTGTGGGCAATATGGGGTATTTCTGGTTTAAGAGCAAATGCAATCATATTATTAGTTTATATGCATTTATGATTGTACAATAACTCAACTCCTTAATAAAAAGTAAAAAAAAAACAAAACCAAAAACCGCTTTTACCAGATCATCAGGTTACTAGCTCCTACCCATCAATCCAAAGCTCCAGGATCTTCCTTGGATTCAGCAGATTAAATGGTCAACTGAGTTGTATAGGTCCTGCACACCAATTTAAAATAAAGGTTAAAAAACTCTAAAATAATGAGGGCAGGCAATACAGTCTAAGAGACAAGACAGCTGTAACACTGTCCCACCCCTGAAGAATAGAGAAGTAATGATGTCACCTGAGCATATTTGATAGCATTCAAACAGCAAGTGACTTCTTCATGGCTTCCAATTTCTAATTTGATTACTTTCTCAGTCGTGGCATGCCTGATATAGGAATCCACACTGAGGACTCTCAGAGGTACTATAGAGGTACCTGGAGATCTGAGATCCCAGATGATGACCATCTGCTATATTGAGACTTACAGATGAGAAGGGAATTAGTTTTGAGTCTGAGGACTTTTTTTTTATATTCAGCAAGTCATTATCTCTGAATGTATATCACTACTTGATCATCCTGCTATAATTCTTTTTATACCAGACTGGCCAATACTGGCCAGCTTATTGTTTCTGCTCAGTTATTTACTTGATCTGTGATTCTGGGCAAACCATTTCACCTGAGTTTTAAATTCTTCTCCCATGAGAAGTCATTTCATCACTTCACAAGTGTTGCAGAGACCAGGTGAGAAAAAGGAAAACATTTTGGAAGGGTTGAGTATTGTGTGACTAAGAGGTGGCACAATTATAGTTCTTTGCATTTGCCAGGCCATAAGCAATCCAACAGGTACAGCAGTGTCTAGCAGGTCCTGCTAAGTGAGAGCCCTATCTGGTCATTAAAAAATATCAGAATTGCAGAGTGTGGTGGTACAAGCCTGTAATCCAGGGGATCAGGGAACTGAGGCAGGAGGATCACAAATTCAAAGTCAGTCTTAGCAATTTAGCAAGGCCGTAAGCAACATAATGAGACTCTGTCTCAAAATAAATAAACAAACAAAAAGGGCTGGGATTGTGGGTCAGTGATTAAGTGCCCCTTGATTCAATCCGTGGTAACACACACACAGGCACACACACATCAGAATCAAGGCTTAACCAGGCAGCTACTTCTGGGTTCAACAGTAGCAGAAGTCTTTCCTGTCCTTGATGAGGGCTCCTTCTAGCTGGAGTAGCTGAACACTGATAAGTCCTTTCTTCTCTCCAACACAATTTCTATTCCTTCGTTTCATTTTCCTCTTTCTCTTTCTTGTCTACTTGTTCCTTCCCTTGCTATTGATCCCTCTCATTCAAACTAACTGCCCCCATCATCCTAGTCCCCTTCCTCTCTTTTCCTCTTTTGTTCTATTCCCCTTGCCCTCCACCCCTCTCCTAGCTCAGTCACTCTTCTTTGCTTGTCTTCCTCCCCCAGAACGCCCATTTCAGCCTGTAACACTGCTGATATTTTGTGTTGGGTTCTTTCCTACTTTTCAGACTTCCTGGCCTCAGCCGGTGTGCTTGATTTGGGCTCTCACTGTCAGATGTTGGAAGTTCTAAGCTTTCAGGAGCTCCCAGGGTACAACGAGGTGAGGGCAGGCCTGTGGCACCACGGAAGGAGCAGACCTGGTTTTCCCTGGGGCTCACAAAGTAATGGTGACCTATAGGTCAGTACTCACAGGAACATGGAGTTTCATGTGTTACACTTAGGCACATTTAGCATCTTTGCGTCTCCTTCTGAACTGGTTTGGGCTGCTTGCTTTCAAGCCTTGACTTTAAATTGACTTTCAAGGAGAAAGTCTGACAAAGCAAGGACCTGGCAGGCAAGACCCAGTACTCATCCATGGGAGGTTTCTTTTTGCTTATGCTCTCTAGGAGTTTTTATAATTTTTACAATTGTTAAATTATAAGTTATGATTAAAAGGATTATTTGAGATATGCACTGACTTTGCTGATAGTGAAATTGTACCCCGTCAAGCACCCACACTATTTCCTCCCTTTAAAGCCTAAATATAATTCTCAAAGCAGCCTACCTAGTGCTTTATAATTCAAGAGAAAAACTAAGCAGAGGCCTGGGGCACATTCCAGTAAAGATTGCACTTTGAACACAGGCATAAAATTTTGTTCTCTTCCCCACAAAAGTACAGTAAAGGAAAATTTCTCCCTTTTAAAGTATTTATTTGTAATATACGTGAAAGTGAAAGGAATTTGGGGAATATGATTTCTTTATCCACAGTAGGCCAAAATGTATACTGTGTCCTTAGCTCCTAGCTCTGTTTCTCCTCTGACATCATGCTGAGGATTACCCTGACTCCTAGCTGGGTTTAAATGGATTTTTGTGTATGTGTGTGTGAGAGGGGGGCATGTGTGTGTGGTGATGGAACCAAGGACCTTGTACATGTTAGTCAAGTGCTCTACCACCTAACTACATCTCTATCCCTGGGATTCTGTTTTCTTTTCAAATAATGTATCTTCGGAAATGGCAAGATAAACAGGGGATGACAAAGTTTTAGAAACTTAAAAATGGATGGACACATATTTACTGCCTTAATAGACCTATATAATCAGACTCCTAACACTACAGGATAAATAAAGAACTGCCACAATTAAATTATAGCACCCCACAAAAGCCTGGGAATTGGTGGTTCAATTTATTCTAGAAGTGTAAATTTGGTATGAGGGGACAGTAAAAGAAGATTGGTTGAAAACTGCTGAGAAGAAGGCAGATGTCTTGATTCATCCCCTCTCTACCGATCCTCTCAGGAAGACTAGTGATTTCCTGCCTGGAGAAGGTAAACAAGGGTGAGTCAGACATAGTTGAAAGCAGGGACACCATAAACCAAGTGTGCTTGTGTGTGCTAAATACATCAACCAGCCACATGTCCCAGGTCGCTTCTTCCATTGTCTTCCCAAATGCCAGAAATGAGTCCTTCATTCTCTACACAGGAAGTGGAAAAGTTTTCTTTGGGAGACCTAACCACTTCAAAGAGAAAGGTCTGAGGGCCCTGGCACCTGGAGTTCCCTAACATGATCACCCCATAATAAAACTCCAAACGACAAGCTCCATCTACTGCTTAGAGTTACTCAGTCTTCTACTGTTAAAATACTACATTGAATGGGCTCACCTGTATCACCAATAAAATTTCAAAGTTGACAGTAAGGGCATTGTGATCATTAAGCAAAGCAAAAGATCAAAAGTAAAAAAAACTTTGGAACTCACAGAAACAACACCTTCAACATTGAGAAAAATTTTGCATCTAAAATTTATACTCAGCCAAAGTATAAATCCAATGTGAGGGTAAAATTAGACACATTTAGGTATATAAAGTATTAAAAATTTACCTTTCATACACACTTTCTCAGGAAGCTGCTACAGTTTTTGAGGGCCAGGACTAGGAAAAATGAATGAGGGGCTTGCTTGAGCACATAGTTGGATGCACATTCAAAAATTCAGTAATCAAGATGAAGAATTTTAATAAATACATTAATGAATGTACTTATTACTGTAACTGCATATTGGTATCCTCTGACTGGATCCCCACATTTTCTGTTCAGTTTTGTGGACCTATATTATCATTCAGAGTTGGTGGGTGCAGCTGTTTCCTGACATATATAAGGGCCCTCCACTTCTCTGGCTTTAGTAGCAGAACTCTCATGCTCAAAGTCAAACTTCTCCTGCCTCAAACACCCTGTTGCTCTTGATCATTCCTTTTCTGGGTTGAATTGCAGATCCACACTGAAGGCATCCTGGGGACTGGCTTTCAAATGCTTGTCGGTGGTACCCTTTTACACCAGAGAGGGCTAATACTGCTATTTTTGGAAGGACTAGAGAGTCATCTCTGGTTTGAAACAATAAAGGAATTCTGCTCCCTTCCCACAAGCTAAGATCTACGTGGAAGGCTCTGCCCCTGTCTCAGTAGGGCCTTTACACTTGCTAATTGTCCACATTTAGTGTTGTAACCCCTGCTTCTTGAAATGTGGCTGTGACCCTATATTCTGGTGGGGAGTGTCTTGGTTTTCTGCCTCTCCCACATTTCTCAAAGCCTGCTTGTTTCACCTTGGAAATTGGATTGTCTTATCATTCAAGCCAGCCTTATCATTTAAATGTACATTCTTGAACAGCCCTCCATGTCTTATCTATAACTACTTATATGCCTACTTAGAGTTCTGATACTCAAAATTGTTTGATTAAGACAAAGTGTTATTTCAATGGGTTTAGTTGGTTAACTGTTTCCTACCCTCAAGATGATTCCATGGTTGGACTAGAATTCTGTTTCCAAAAGCCTGGGCCTTATCTAAAGGAGGTGCTAATCTTTGTGCATGTTGCTATGATAAATCAAGAATATGGATAAGGGCCTCTTGAGTTTGGGGAGCAGTGACTGCAACTCAGATAGCAGGAAGCAGCCAAAGGACAATGTTTAGAATCTGTAATAAAGGATATGGTTTCCAGAGAAGAAGCAGCTTCTGACATAAGGTACACTCCATGCATATTTACTGTGATACCTACCTTTCCCTGGTTTGTCCCCATATTACCTGGAGTTTCTGAGACTTAGCCACAAAATCTGTTTTCTTGAAAAATTTGGGAAGGAGAGATGTTTAGAACTGCTAACCCCATTTTGTTTTGGGGAAAGTGATCTATGAGGACTTTCCTGTAGGGATGGGGATCTAAGTCTGCAGGGCTATAGACTTAATATCTATTGTCTACTTTGAGCCCTGGGAAGAGTCCTAGTGATCCCAAATTGCTTCCAACCACTTTATTCTCCATCCCTGAATGATCCCTCTGGGAAATGAGAGCCAGGATATGGAATGGAAAGATCAAGAGTTTTGGGGCCAGGCAGACCTGGATTCAAAACTGGATTTTACTTTATATAATCTTGTAGCAGGTCCAAATCTCCTCTTGGGCCCAGAGTTCTGTCCCTTTCAGTTATGCATTTCTGTTTATGTAAGTCAGCTTTCTGTTTCTGTAATAAAATGTCCAAGATAATCAACTTATAAAAATGAAAGTTTTACATCTGATATTTGACAAGGGGAAAAAATATAGCTTGGAGGAAAGACAGCATGTTCAACAAATGGTGCTGGACAAACTAGACAGCCATTTGCAGACAATGGAAATTAGATCCTTATCTTTCACCCTGCACAAAAATCAAATAAAAATGGATGAAAGAATTAGGTTTATTTAGGAATTAAACCAGCAACTATACAATTGCTCGAAGAAGAAATAAGATCAACACTCTACTATATTGGTATAGGCATCTTCTTCCTTAACAAGACTCCCACAGCACATGAATTAAAGCCAAAAATCAATGAGTGGGATGCTATTAAATTGAAAAGCTTCTGCACAGCTAAGGAACTAAGAGTGTCCAGAGAGAATTTACAGAATGGGAGAATATCATGACCTTCTACATCTCTGGCTGTGGGCTAATATCCAGAATATACAAAGAACTCAAAAAACTTAACATCAAAAATGCAAAGATTCCAATAAAAAATAGGCTATGGAACTAAACAGACACTTGTCAACATAGGAAGTTCAAAAAGCCAACAAATAAATGAGAAAGTATTCTATATCACTAGTGATCAGAGAAATGCAAATCAAAACGGCACTGAGATTTCACTTCACTCTAATCAGAATAGCAAAGATGAAGAATATGAACAATAACAGATGATGGAAGGGTTGTGGGGAGAAAGGATCACTAATATTTTGGTGGGGTTGCAAACTGGTACAGCAACTCCAGAAAGTGTGGAAATCACTCAAAAAATTAGGGTTGGAACCATCCTACAATCCAGCTGTCTCACTCCTGGGTACTTTCCATCAGAAGAGCTAGAATCAGCATATTACACAGAAACAGCTACATCAATGTTATGGCAGCTCAATTTACAATAGTGAAATTATGGAAACAACCTAGATGCCCTTCAGTGGATGAATGAATCTAGAAACTGTGATAGATACACACACACACACACACACACAAACACAAAAAAAAAGTGGAGTTCTACTCAGCTATTAGAAAGAAGGATATTATGACTTTTTCAGGTAAATAGATGGAAATGGAAAAAATCTTGCTGAGTGAAACAAGCTAAACACAGAGAGTTAAGGGTCAGATGTTTTCTTTCATATGTGGAAGCCAGAGTAAAACCTAAGGTAGGAGGAAAATTGGTCAGGTTTAATTAATAGACCCACCAAATTTGAAGTAATTGCTGTGGGGACTATAGCTATGGAGAGGGTAAAGGTGGGGAGGAGAGAAGGAGGGAGGAGAAGGAAGGGAAAAGGGGGGTTATCAATACTGTAAGGTACACTTGACTCCCATGAAAAGCCAAAAATATTCAGGCAAATAAATCTAGAAATTTCAATAATTAAGATGCATGTATATGGTCATTTATATCAGGGAGTGGGTGAAGGTGGGGAGATCCTGGACAAGGATCATATTTAAGCTACTTTGTCATTATGTATGCATGTATGCATGTGTAGCAAAGGCTCACTTCAATATAAGACTATTTTGAACCAATAAAAAAAGAGGAAAGATTTATTTTTGGCTCATAGTTTTGGAAGTTTCTTGAATTTTAGAGATTCATGAGCAAATGAATCCGTTGCTTTTAGGCTTGTGGAGAGGCCGCACATCATGGTGGAGCGATGTGGTATAGCAAAGGAGTTCGCCTCATAATGTCTGGGAAATGAAAAGAGAGAAAAGAAGGGGCCAGTTATTTCAATGTCCCCTTCAAGGACATACCTTTGAATGACCTGAATATTCAAGTATTCAAAGTCCTCCTAGTAGGCCACACTACTTAAAGTTTCTGCCATCTGTCTAGACGTATCACCAAACTGGAACCAAGACTTTAACACAGACCTTTGGGGAAATTTAAGATCCAAACTACAGAACTAAGAATCTGCTGAAAACTTTGTTTTCTTGTGCTGTTGCTTCCTCCAGGTCTCGAAGCAATCTCAAGTCTAACCTTTCTCATGCTATGTGCCTAGTACAGTGGTAAGCAATTTGTGAGCATTGTTAATACCACCATTATTATTTTATAGCTCCAATTAAAACTCCCCGAGATAATGTGCACTAAGCCACACAACTTTTAAAATGTAGGAAGGCCAGACAGGACAGGAGAAGTCTTCCAGGATTGAAAGAAGGCAATTCAATGTAATGGCAAGAGGAAAAGTTTTGGAATCAGATATCCAAGCTCAGTTCTTGGCTCTATTCTGGAGGCAGGACCTTATATAACTCCCTGAAGCCTTCTTAGCTTCACTTTCCTCACATAACAAAAGAGGAGACATGTTCTGTAGCTGTGTTCTGAAAATGAAACGAATTAGCGTCTATAATGGGTCTGCTGCACAGTACCATGGCATTAGATTTCACCACCTCCAGTTCTATCACCTGGCTCACTCATCTTCCTTCTGCATTATCCTGTTCCCAGCCTAATAGGGGAAATCATGCAGGGACACAAAGAACTATGATAGAAGAGAGAAAGTAGTAAGTACTCTTTATGTATACAAGCTTTTCTAGAGTGACTGGGCAGGATTTCACAGTGATAGTGATATTAAATCTGGACCTGGCATGCTTTATCAGGAAATGCTTTATCAGAAATGGAAAACAGAGGGCTGGGGATGTGGCTCAGTGGTAGAGTGTTTGCCTAGCATACATGAGGCCCTGGGTTTGATCCTCAGCACCACAGGAAAAAAAAAGAAAGAAAGAAAGAAAAAACAAAGAAATGGAAAATAGGGGAGAAGCCTAAGATTCAACATATGGATATGTAACTGCATGTCAAGGAGTAGGCTGATGGAGGTGTTATTCCACAGACCAAAGGGCTGCAGCAGAAGAGTTTGTCAGGCTCTCCCTTTGTGCTAAGTTCTAGACCAGGCCTGAGCCACATTACTTATGCTCACATTCAACCCTCACAGGGGTTGGACCCAGCCCCCTACCACCTTGTCTCCCCATCATACACACAGCTCCCACTGCCTCTGGTGGTCATCAGGAGCCCAGGCACCAGCTGGAGGGAAGGGTTAACATCAGGAAAGGTCATCCCTTTATAAGGGATGGTCAAGTGTGCCTAGAGGCAAGTCTATTCCTGCAACACAGAAAAGTTGGCATGAGAGACTAAGGCTCAATATCTCCCTTCACTCCTCAGACCAGCTGGGATTCTATTTTTAACCAGCACTGTCTTAGGTTGACAGCTTGGAACGCCTTCTCCCTCCTTTTTTTTTTCTTCCTCCTGCCTCTTGCAGCCCAGACCCTGTGGAAGGATGGATCAGAACAACCCCAGCACTGGTAAACAGAAGACCCATTCTCCTTTCTCACTGTCCTCTCCATCCAGCCTCTCTCTGGGGCAGTTAGGTGGATTTGGGAGGCATATTGGTGGTGAAGCTAATGCAATTTAAGTTTCAGAGGTCCTCACTTGCACAGGATCCTTCCAAGGCCCTGGGCAGGGTTGTAGAAATTTGATATCTATTAATTTTGCTTTCTTTTTCTCTAAAAAGGGCACCAAAATTTTGTATAGTTTATCTCCCACAAACAATGGATCTGCCCCTCATGGGTGTGGCTTCTCCATCTCTAGCTCAGCATCAATATTGTTATTCTTATCTTACTCTAATTCACTACATGATCTTGGGATACTTTCTTTTCTCAAGGTCTATTTCCCCTGTTTTGGTCAGCTTTTTCATCACTGTGACCAAAAGATCTGACAAGAACAACGAAGAGGAAGAAAAGTTTATTTTTAGCTCATGGTTTCAGAGGTCTCAGTCCATAGATGGCGGACTCCATAGCTCAGGGACTGAGGTGAGGCAGAAGATCATGGCAGAAGGGCATGGCGGAGGAAAGCAGCTCAGGACATGGCAACAAGGAAGCAGAGAGAGTGAGCTCAGCACACCAGGGACAAAGTATTAGTCCCAAAGGCATGCCCCAGTCAGACCCTACCTGCCTACAATTACCACCCAGTTAATTCATCAGTGGGTCAATTCGATGATTAGGTTAAAAAAGTCTCATAATCCAATCATTTCACCTCTGAATGTTCTTACATTGCCTCACACATGAGCTTTTGGGGGATACCACATATCCAAAACATATCACCCTTTTATAAGAAAAAGTATCAAGGGCCTTCTCTCCTAACACTATGCCTTTCATTATCCGTGTAAGTCCCCTTGGTGAGGTCTTCTGTTGCTGTGTGTGGAGAGGTGATGTTGCTAGTCTCTGCCTCTCTTTGGAGCTAGATTAGGCTTATTGTCAAACCAGAGGTTGGGCTCTCAGACTCTCTTTCAGGTACAGTCTCCTCAGTCCCAGCCTCAACTCCCTGCCCTCAGGCCCTTTGTTATAGCCAGTTAGGATGCTTCCATTAGGTGAATTTTGGCCAGGTTCTGATACTGGAGGAAAGCAAGTATGCAATAAAAAAAGGCTCCATTCACTTCTATACACCTATCACGGTCCAATCCATCCTTGAATAATCTGAGTCTTATTATATAATACTTCCTCTTTCATCTTTTCATCAAAATTTTAATTAGCATCCGTGAATACAGTACCTTAACAATGGAATCATGACATGCCGTGGACATCCTATCTCCTACCCCCCACTCCCAGCTACTATGACATAAGTATAGGTAGGTCCAGGATAATAATCCAGAGAGTTTATACCCAGTCCCATATAGCCTCAGATCATGAACTTTTTGGGTCAGGGTAGTACAAAGAAACAGTTTGTGTGGAAGGTACTTGACAGGGAGGACTTCAAAAAATCTCACACCTCACCTGCCTCTGAAAAAGTTCAGAAAGGAAGTCTAGGAGCAAGCCAAATTGTTATTATTAGTATTTTGTTTAAAGAAGTCTGGTGAAGGCTGGAGTGGTAGCTCGGTGGTTACAGTGCTTGCCTAGCATGCATGAGTATGCAAGTTCAAACCCTAGCACCACATACACACAACAGTCTCAGAACAATGAAAGCCACATGAAAAACTAAATAAAACTTATTTCTCTGTCTCTCTCTCTCACTGTCCCTCTCTCTTAAAAAAAAAAATTAAAGTAGTCTGGTGATGGGGGGCAGGAGATGGAGGGCCACAGTCCTTAATTGGAAAGAGATCAAATACTTTTCAGTGCTAAAAAATCTGTTGATCAGGGTGATGTGAGATTAGGTCTGTTGGTATTTTCAGTGCTGGTTGAGCAAAGGTATTGTAAGGCCAAACTGGGGATAGTCTGGGGAGTTACTGCTATTCCAGGTTCCATAGTTGGTAAAGGGTCATTAATGTATGTGTGTGTGAGCTGCAGGTTAGCTCTTATCAAAGTTCCCACTGCATAGGGATATTTCACTGCTAGGGATGCTGAGTCTGTTTGTCCAAGGTTAGTGTCTGTTTCTAGGATGGGGCTCCATCCCAAAACAGAAGTGTGCCTTCTTTTCTGTGTAAGCTTGGTTACTGTTTCTCTAGTGTCAAGAGAGCTATTTTTTCCTTGTGTGTTGGGCCTAGTTCATGCTGTTGGATGTCAGTTGTGGTTTGTATTTATTGTGTATGTGGATGGGATCTTGTGCTTGTAGGGATAATTTGTCCTGCCTAAGCTTGCACGCCCACCCCCATCCCTCAGCCAGGCCCCAGGGTGCTGATGGTAGTGTAGCTCAGCCTGGACAGGGAAGCAATGGAAGGGGTAGGAGGGTCTTCATCTGGAAGAGGCTTGGGTCGAGCTCGTGGAGGCCTTGGGCAGCAGCGGGCACAAGTGTCCAAGCAGGCCTGGCGAAAACGACGGTGCATGAAGCAGTAGACCAGGGGGTTAACACAGGCTGAGGCGTAGCTTAACAAGTGGATGAAAGAGATGGGGGCTCCCGAGAGTGCCCGGTGTGCACCTGGGCCATCGAAGGCACGCCACGTGTTGGCGCTGTACACCGGCAACCAACACAGAAAAAAAAGCACAACTATCACCAGCAACATTCGCACCACGCGCTTCTTGGCCAGCAGCTTAGCCTGGGTGGGCCGGGGGCCAGGTCCTGACCCAGGAGTGGGCGCGGTCAGTGCAGTCAGCTCCAGCGCAGGACGGGAACGTGGAAGTTGCACATAGCAGCCATCACTGTCCTCAACAGCCAGGCCGGACTCGGGTCGGCCACGCCCATTCTGGTGGACAAGACCTAGGCACAGAGAACAAGCTGTCAGAGTCTTCCTAACCTCCAGCCCAATCCCACCTTGACTTGACATTCCACTCTTTCTAGCCCCACCCACCCACCATAGTCCCCGCCCTGTTCCAAAGTCCCGCCCTTCTTGGATTTTGCTCACCAGGTCCAGCCCCACCCGGCAGCCCTCCTTGGCTTCGGACCCGGTTTTGGCTCTCACTGTCACTGTCACCATCAAAGCGAAGCCCTAAGTAGAGCTCACGGGAGATAAGACCGTAGGCCACTGCCATAACCACACCCGGGACGAAGAACAAGAGCAGGAGCAGCAGTACAGACCTGGAAACAGAACACAGACCAATCACGTGGGTCTCTGTCCAGCTGTAATCACAGACAGACCAGCCAGGATTGGTGTTTCTTGGGCTGTAGCTAATGAAGGAGTAGGAAGGGCGAGAGATGTCCTCAAATTAGAATTCCAGGGTGGCAGGTGCAAAAAAGGAATCAGCGCGATTTTTGAAACAATGGGAGGACTGTTGTGGAGAACGGTCCTAAGCATTTGATGGAGATGGAAATCCTAAGGAAGCGTATGGGCACCCTCACCAGGTCTGGCGCACCCGTGCACTAGGCCAGCGATGCACACACTGCAGCACACGAGGTCCAACTGGCTGCACGGCGGTGTACACAGGGTAGGGTACCATGAGCAGGCCAGACAGCAGCCACGTGGCTAAGATCACCCGAACTGCATGAGAGCGTGTCTGCCACACCCGTGCCTGCAGTGGTCGGCAGATGGCGCTGTACCGTTCCAGGGCAATGGCCACAAGGCTTAGCGTGGATACACTCACAGATACCCCTAAGCAAGGGAAAAGAAAGGTGTCACCTCGGAAATTCGCACTACACCCTCTCTTCCCCAATAAGGAAAGACCCCTACTTTTGTCAAGGAGAGGGTCAAAAGTTAGGGTTGTTGTCTCACTCACCCATTAGGTATGAAACTGCCTTGCAGATGACTGTGCCAAAAATGAATGTGCCCATAAGATTGGGCAGGAGTGTGAAGGGCATGCAAGCCACAGCTAGCAGGAGGTCGCTGACTGCTAGTGAGAGCAAGAAGGCATTGGTGACAGTTCGCAGGCGGCGGCTCAGTCCCAGGACCACAATGATCAGCACATTTCCTCCAACACTCATCAGAAAGATCACAGCATAAAGGGTGATTCTAATGGCCAGCTCCAATTCTGGGTAGAAAAGGGAGAGGTAGCAGCAGGGGTTCTGGCCCCACTCAACCAGACCCCTAATCCCACTTATCACTAACCTTACTACCCAGCCACAACATGCTCTCTCCCTCAGTAAATGGTGAGCTTAAATCTTTTACCATTCCAACCCCTTGAGACTTAGTTAAATTGGCCCAGTCCTGTCTCTTCTCAAGGTTTGTTTCCAAATGCTTTCTTCTTTTTGCAGCCAAACTTCTTGAAAGGATTTTATTGTGTCTTCCCAGACACTCAATCCATTGGAAGACAAGGCTGTGTCCCCCATCACTTTTTCCAAAGATCACTAATATTTTAACTGCAAATCTGAAGGTTCCTTCTTTCTTAGTCTACACTATTTGACCTGTGCTATTTGACACTGTTGACTACCTACTCTTTTTTTTTTTTTAAGAGAGAGAATAAATTTTATCTGGTTTTTCATCTGGTCTTTGTTTTTCTGACACTCAGCTGTGTGTGTGGTGCTAGGGTTCAAACTTGGGTCCTCACGCATGCCAGGCAAATGCTCCACCACTGAGCCATCGCTCCAGTCCCTACCCACTATCTTTTGAGCCACATCAGACAATATCTGTTTTCTCTAAAACAAACAGACCCTTCAAACACAAAAAAACACAATCCTTCACTTCTCTGTACTGTCTGACACCTCTTAGCATGTCATCAGGGTCCTCCAAACTCCCCACCCTCCTCCTACCTCTTCCTTGCAGTGTACCCACTTAGCTAAACTGGATGACTCAGTTTCTTGAATGCATCATATGCACCTGTGACTCCTTCCTGCTCAAGTTGGTTTTTCAGTCCGGAATATTCTTTCACCACCCCCTACTTCTACCCGTATACATACTTATTTTCTGTATCTGGTTAATTCCTGTTCATCCCTTGTCTGTCAAACCTCAGACTGACTGCCACTCTTCTGAAAGGTTTTTCTGGACTGGCACTGATTTCCCCCTCCTTTGATCCATGCATGTTCCTTATGCATCCGTTAGAGTCCTTTTTACTTTCTGCCTTGTATATCAGTTATCTCAAAACATTCATCTGACTCAATAAATATTTACAGAGGATTCCCTTTGTGCCAAGCACTGGGGACCAAGGGATGAATATGGCAAAATCCCTGCCCTCTGAGAGTTCGAAGTGGAGAGGAAAGCTCAAATACTTAAACAGATAATTGCCATGTAGTGTGACAGAGTGAGATTGAGGGATGTACAAAGTGCTGCAAGAGCGCACAGGAGGGACAGCCCGCATTGCTGGGTGACTCAGAGGGGGCAGGAGACTTACAATATTAATTTGTGTCATTACCTTTTGGGAAGTGGACTCATTTTTGGACCTCCACATCACAGCCATGTAGACCTACACAACACGAAATTTGATTCGAAGGAGATGGAATCACTTATACCCATGACCTCAGCATGAAGGTGATTAGAACTTGAAGGGAGAGATTGCAGGGGACAGAGCTTCCCAAGTCTAGAGGTGTAGTTCTCTCTTCTCCAGCCTCATATGTTGACTGATTCTTATCTTAGTTCCCAAATTGTTTTCTAAAAACAATCACCAACTTATTCAGGAGTTGTTATAGGCATTATGTAAGTGTAATTTATAAGAAATCTCCAAACTGAACTCAGCAGT
This sequence comes from Aplodontia rufa, assembly GCA_004027875.1. Taxonomy (NCBI): domain Eukaryota; kingdom Metazoa; phylum Chordata; class Mammalia; order Rodentia; family Aplodontiidae; genus Aplodontia; species Aplodontia rufa. The sequence goes on along the minus strand of PVKS010025655.1, from coordinate 13,280 downwards.
CACATTACTTGCTCAGGACCACATGGGTAGTAAGGGGCTGAATTAGAATAGAAGCCAAGTCTGGATCCCTAAAATTCTTTGCATTCTTTCTGTGACTCCTTCACTGCTCTTCCATTCATCATACTGCTGCCCTCTCTCAATTATCAATCCCAATGTCTGTCTTCATCACTCTATATCTTTCATGGCATTTCTCACTCTATCATTATATTTACTTTTCTGAGCTCCCCATTAGATTAAGAGCTTCTTGAGGGCAGGGACAAGGTTCATCTCTTTGTCTAGGATAGTACTTAGTACTCAGCATAATACCTGGCATGTAAGAGGCAGTCAACACATGCTTGTTAATGAATCTGTCTCTAAAGACGAAAATGCACCTGCTTTCCTCTTCTTTATTCACCTTTCACTTCCATCAAGGTATTCCAGTATGCCCTCCCCTCTCTACCTTTGTCTTTCTGGAGACACATATTGGAAGGCATATGGGGACCTCAATCATAGGCTGTGATTCTGGAAGCATTACTTTTATGTGTCTCCTTTAGAAGCTGAGCCCCTCTCTCTAAGGAAGGAATATGGACAAGTTGTGTGTGTGTGTAAGTATGTTTACGTAGGAGAAAACAATGAACTTTTGGAAGGGGATTTTTGTCAAACAAGTCCTTAGATTCAAAAAAGAAAAGAGCTGATGGTGTCTCTTCCAAGTCCACTGACTTTCCATCTATTCTTCCCACCTCCTTAATCTCTCTAGTTTCATCATCTCTTTCACATCCTCCTCTGGATCTCTCTTCAACTAATTCTTTTTTTTTTTTTAAGAGAGAGGAACAGTGAGAGAGAGAGAGAGAAGGAGAGAGAGAAGGGGGGGAATCAACTTTATTTAGTTTTTCATGTAGTTTTCATTGCTCAGATACTTGGTTATATAGGTGGTGCTGGGGTTTGAACCCACGAACTTGTGCATGCCAGGTAAGCACTGTTAACTGCTATTGCTCCAGCCCCTCTTCAACTAATTCTTAATGCAATTATCATATCTCAAGTTAGTATAGCACTCTGAAGTTCTGAAAGCACATTTCTCATTCATTAATCCAACTGATTAATGAGCTTGGCTAATCATAGTAGACCAGAAATATGAAACTAGGTTTCCCCTTTTGAACCTAATCTGCCTGAGGACTCCTAAAATCTAGAGGCTAAAGTCCCAGTAAAAATGACCAGAAGGGGTTGGGGATTTAGCTCAGTGACAGAGCGCTTGCCTAGCATGCGCAAGGCCCCGAGTTCGGTCCTCAGCCCTGAAAAAAAAAAAAAAGGACCAGAAATTGTAAGGAACTTCACTATTTTACTGAACATTTCTAGTTGTTATCTTATTCCAATCCACTGCTATATCTCTAAGACCTTGCTTTTGAACAGTTAACACACATGAAAAATTCTAATTAAAAACAATCTTAGAATCAGGGGTTTGGAAAGTAAGGGAGGAATGAACAGGTGAAACATAAGGGCTTTTTAGGGCAGTAAAACTATTCTGTGTGATAGAGCAACAGTGTTTATATATCATTATTTATTTTTTCAAACCCATAAAACTGTACATTAAAGTGAACCCTAATATGAACTACAGAATATAGTTGTATGCATCAGTATTGGCTGATCAATTGTGATGAATGTGCCACACTAATGTAAGATATTAATAATGTAAATTTTATGACTTATATGTGGGAGTACGGGGGAGAGTATATGGGGTCTCTTTGTTTCCTGATCAGTTTTTTTCTGTGAACCCCAAATTAAAAATAGCTCTATTAGTTTAAAATGTCACACTCACACAAAATAAAGAACACACATGTGTGCATCTATGTGTGTTTGTGTTGTGGAAGATAAGTGACCATAGTGACCGCAAATGTAACTCAGGGTGCAAGAAAGGGAGATGGCAGCTCCTGGGGAACAGCCATGAGTGCCTTCATAGTTTACCCTTAGGCATAAGCTTCCTGGGGATGAAAGGAAAGCAGAAATAAAACCAGTGGACTCAGAAGAGTGAGAAAGTTCAGTTCTTCTTCTGAGGTCTGGAAGATTTGCATTTATTCTGTCCATATGTTGGCAGAGAAGTCTGAGCACAAAATTCCAGAAAACATGTTATAAAACAAAGAACAGGTTTTTCTAAGAAAGAACTTCACAGAACACTAAAGCCTCTGATTCTTCAGTCCAGACTACACCTGGAGTGGAAGGATCTGGTCAGCCATGCACATGGACATCAATGTGATATCCATGTCTCTGTAGTGAGTATGGATAGCATATGACCAACTATGAATTAGTTGTTTGAATGGGAGACATCTAAGTGTTAGTATGCACTAATCATGGAGCAGAAATAACATGCAAGGGTGTCTGGGTAACATTAGAGTAAGCATTGAGTAAGACTTTAGTCTTTGAGATAATATATGGGAGGGTGAAAGCAAGCCTTATTTCTCTGGGTGATATTTGAAGAAGAGTAACAGCTACCTAACTATAAGGAAATATCAGACTGAACATGGGTTAAGTTTAGGTAATATCTTAGTAAGTTTTGTGACATTTGCAATATCTAAATCTCAGTATCTGTAGATTATATTTTGTAGGAAACACCTTCAAGAAGCATAGGTTACATTCAGAGGTCTGTATATGAATAGGTGGAATATCTATGTGATGATGAGAGAGAGCAAATGTAATATTCAAATATATGTGCAAAGTATTTGAGTGTGGATGCAAGATGTTAACATGTTAAGTGAAATTAAGATTTTTTTTTTTTTTTTGCAGTACTGGGGATGGGTCTCAGGGCCTTCTACATGCTAGGCCAGCTATATCACTGAGCTATATCCCTTGCCTTTTTCTTAAAAAAATATTTTAAGACAGGGTCTCACTAAATTGTCTGGGAGAACTCAAACTTGTGATCTCCCTGCCTCAGCCTCTTGACTAGCTGGGATTATAGAGAAGTGCCACCATGGTCAGCTAAAATGTTAATCTTGTTTTTTTTTTTTTTTTAAGAGAGAAGGAGAGGGAGAAGGAAGGAGGGGGGAGAGAGACAGAAGGAGAGAGATAATCAATTTTATTTATTTTTCCATGTGGCCTTTGTTTCTCCAACAGTTGGTTGTATATGTGGTGCTGGGGTTTGAACCCTGTCCTCATGCTTGCCAGGAAAGCACTCCAACTGCTAAGCTACTACTCCAGGCCTAAGATGTTAACCTTGTGTGAGTAAAATTACTGAGCTCCTGAGTTAACACAGGTAATATTTAGTTCTTTTCTGATAATATCTGAGTATGTAAAAGTAATATCTGTGACTTTAATAGTTAATATATGTAGAAAGGTTACTTAAGCAAGCACTGGCAATATGTGATTGTGTATGGACAATAATAAAATGAGAGTGAGCAGAGTTTGATGGATGGATAACATCTAAATGGCTGTGGAAAATATTAAAGTGAGTGTGAGTAACATCTGTTTGTCTGTGGGTAGCATCTGAGTGGACATGGGTGACACACAAGTCAGCAGGTTTATATAAGAATAAAATGGGCACCTGGTGCAGTACCACACATCTGTAATCCTAGCAGCTTGGGAGGCTGAGGCAGGAGGATCACAAGTTCAAAGCAGGTTCAGAAACTTAATTAGTGAGACCCTAAGCAACTTAGCAAGTTGCTCAGTGGTTAAGCGCTCGTGGATTCCGCGCCCGTGGATTCAATCTCTGGTACCAATAAATAAGAAATAAAAATAAAATAAAATAAATAAAAAAGAACAAAGTGGGCAAATTTCTATTGGTAACATTGGAGTAAACTTGGGTATCACACAAATCTATGTGGGTAATAGATGAGTGAGGCTCTGTGTGTAATATCTGGTGACCTGGGTAACATCCCAATGAATGTGAGCAACAATATCATCTATTTAAGTAGGTCTATTATTGCACAGTGCTCTGAGTCACTCCACAGCTCGCTTTCTCAGGAACCCTTGTTCTATAGACTTTCATCTTTCTCATCACAACCTTTAATCTTCTTCTCTCTTGGTGCTTCCCATGAAAAAATCTTAAATACCACTATTGGTAGCACATACCTGTATTCCTAGCAATGTGAGAAGCTAGGTGGAAGGCTAGCTTGAACCCAAAGTTTGAGTCTGGGAGATATAGAGAGATCTTGCCCTCTCCCCACAAAAAGTTTTAAATGCCCTTATCTCTATTACTACTACTACTACTACTACTACTACTACTACTACTACTACTACTGCTATTGCTGTTGCTACTGCTGCTCCTACTACAACACATACACACACCAAAAAATAAAACAAAAAAACTTCCTTAACCCAATACTATTTCTGGTACTACCTTGTTTTAATTTCTCTCTCTGCCCGTCCCCCAAAGTTCTTGGAAGTTCTGTCTACATACCCTCTTTCACTTTTCCTAACCCCTTACCCACTAGTCCAATCTTCAAACTACTGTAGTCAGACCTTAATATCCACAAGTCCTCCTAAGGATTTCGTTGTTATTGAAATGAATCTGAAGGATGCTATTTGGGCTGCTTTATTCTTATCTGACTCATATCAGCAACATTGGCCCTCATTTATCATACCCTGCTTAAAACCTTTTTTTTTTCTTGCTTTCTAGAAGGACATAGCTCCTGTCTCTGACAGTTTTATCTGAATATCCTTCATTCTTCTGCCTGTTTTTTTTTATTAGTTATTTATGCATGCATGCAGTACTGGGGATTGTATCTAGGAGTGCCTGACCACTGAGCTACATCCCTACCCATTTTTTATTTTGAGACAGAGTTTTGCTAAACTGCTGAGATCAGCCTCAGCTTCTTGAGTAGCTGGGACTACAAGTGTGCAAGACCACATTCCACTACCTAGCTTTTTAATATTGGTCTTCTGCAGGGACCTATCCCAGGACATCTTTTATTCTCATTTTATACAATCTTTGTATAATTTTTCCTATTCACATGACTTCCATTACCACCTCTAGGTGATGACTTTTCAAGTCTGTATTTCCAGTTTGGACCTGTAAGGTAAATTCCAGACCCCTAGATTCAACAATTGATTGCATAACCCCACTTGGATGTACCACCAGCATTTAAACTTAGTGGGTTCCAAACTGAGTTTATAATTCCCTCTTCCAGAACTATTCCTTTGATATCTTTCTCATTACATTGTACCCAATAGTCCAAGCCAGAAACCTAGATGTTATCCCTTGACCACTTCTATCCTCTCCACTTTTAATTGCCAAGTTCTGTTGATTCCATTTCTAGAAGTAGCTCTCAAATCCATCTACTATTCTCCATGCCCACTGACAATACCTTAGTCTAAGCTAGCATCATCTTTCACACAGACATGTGTAATATAATAGCTTTCTAATGTATTCTGCATTTTACCTCATCCTCCAATCCATTCTCTATACTACACAAGTAATCCCGGCACTGTTGCTGAATCTTTAATTAGTTCCCAGTGCCCTCAGGATAAAAATCCTTAGCCAGGCTCTCTATAATTTTTCTAGGTTGTTCTCCAACCTGAGTAGTTAGTATTTATCTTTAGTGGTACATTATCCAGCCATAAACTATGACATCGAACAAAAATGCCATGGTTCTAAACTGGGCTTTTTACGTATCCTATCCCTCTACTTGGGATGCTTTTTCCCTCTTCTGCCCCTTCTTAGCTGGCTCACCCTCATCTTTTTCATTTTAATTTATGTTCCACCTCTTCAGGAAGCCAACCTTTCTCCCAGGGTTAGGCTAGGCCAGAGGTACTCCTCTTGTGTGTCCCCACTGTCTTCTCCTGTCTCTTCTACTTTGTGTTGCCATTCCCTGCTTACTTATCTTTCTTCCCCACTATATTCTGAGCTCCATGAGGCAGGAATTATGTCAGTTTTGTTCAGCTCATATTCCTGCTGCCCAGCACAATCTCTGGTTCAACAAATATTTGCTGAATGAAAGAATCTAAGTGATAATGTGTAACCAGTGAAACAAAAAAGCATGAATTATTTTGAGGGGTAAATAATACTTGGATTACAATTGATTTCAAATTTTCCTTCTTGAGTTTAGAACAACTTCATTCTGCTTAACTTTGTTCCTTCTTCTAGAATCCCACTATTTCATTTTCTGTTTACTGAACTCTAACTTCAAGACTCAGCTCCCAGGGGCCATCCTCTGTGAAGTGCTCAAATCCCATCTCCTTTGGGTGCTCACCTTTCAGACCCTCTTGTGGGATTGTGATTTTTTCCATTGGCTTGTGTCTTGGCCTGTCTTTCTCTGGGCACTTGATTATGGACTGATGAGAGTGCACACTGGGTCTAGTTCATCCCAGGGTTCCTAGCACCTACCCTGGGGACTATAATAGCAGGTGTTCAGAAGACAGTGAAGGACAGGAAGGGTACAGGAAGGGAAGAAAATGTATTTTAAGATGTTCATCAACACAATGGAGATGTTAGCTGATGGGAGGAGAGTCAGTTGGAGGACAAGGTGTTTGGAAGCAGTCTGAAAAAGGGTGGGTAGGAAAAGGTGATGGTAACACAAAGGGATGGGGTGATAAAGAGGGCAGCAGGTCTAGGAGGGCAAGACTTGAGAGGCAGGCTGGAGAGATGAAGAGAAGGCTTGGAAGGGGCTGGGAGACATAGGGAGAGAGAGGTGAACAGCAACAACAAGCACAGAGCCTAGAGAACTCCAACTTGGGAAGCAGAGGGGCTTGAGGATGAGTAAAATGAAGACAGGCAGCTCTAAGGAGCATCCCCGAGTGTCCAGCCTAATTCAGATTTGAGAATCTTTTTTGGGGAAGGCTGGTGTTGGGGTGGGAGAAGCAGGATATTACAAGTGACTTCCTACTCAGGCCTCTCACGGTGCTCTCTCCCTCAAAAAGCTCCTATCTTTTTGCCTTCTTTCCTTCCCTATTGTGGCTCTGTGAGCTGGAGGTAAAACAAAAAAAAAAATTACCTAGAAGGGCTGTCAAGGTGGGATTCTTGTCTCTTAACTATGTGTGCGGTGTGGTGCTGTGTTTTGGGGTTACCAGGTGCTCTGGGCGTGACCAGTGGCCGGAATGTGAAGGGTTCTGACCAGGTGATGTGAAGCTGTGATGTGGTTTTAAGAGCTGTAGGGACCAAATGTGTGAGAGGGAGCTGTTTAAGAGGCTGAGAAAGTACTATGAGGGGACGCGGCAGGGGTTTGGCGCCGCAGAGTAGAAATCCCAGGGTAGGTTCCATTAGGGTTACCCGATGCAGTGAGAAGGAGCTTGTGGCGGGGGCTTAGGGAGGCACCCACCTCTTGTCCCGGCTCCGCGGATGCGAGGGGGCTCGCAGCTGAGGTTGCCCGCGCTGCTGCTGTTGAGGAGAGGGCCCCCTGGACGGCACAGGGAAGCCCCCGGCCCGGGTCCAGGTCCCTGCAAGCTTCGGTTTAGCTTTAGCAGCTCCATGGCCCCGGCTGAGCCCGTCGCCTCACTCAGCTCCGCCAGGCGGGATCTTGCCTAGGCTCCACCTGCTCCTGCGGAGATTCTGGCTTAGAATCCCGCCTACCCCACCCCCTGCCCCGCCTGGTCTCCGCCCCCAACCCTGGCCCTTCCACTCCGCTCTTCGGCTGGTCCCGCTTAGGCTCAACAGTCTGCTAGGCTCTGTCTGCCTTTCCCACCAGGTGACTCTCCGCCTTCCTTCCTCGCTCAGGAGTTACGTGGAGTTACGCGTCCTTGGCGTGACTGTCCTCCAGGCTCTCGCCCCCTCCCTAGATCTCTCGTCTTCTCTTAGAGATGTCTTTCCTGTCCACCTCCATTTACCATCGCCCACGTGTGTGCGTGTGTGTGTGTGTGTGTGTGTGTGTGTGTGTGTGTGTACGCGTGTTGGCGGAGCGGAGGGAGATTAAAGTCAGGCAGGGCGCAGCTTCTGCCGGGACCGGCATCTTTTTCTGGTAGGTCGGGGAACACGCAGATGGCAATGGTAACGTGGGTTTTCATTCAGAGGTCACCCTTTGCCTGCGGCGCAAGTACGTTAGCCTGTTTGGTGCCAGGGTTAAGGTACTGTGCCGCAGTAGTGGCCGCAGTGACCAAGACGCTACCGTAGTAGTTCCTTGCAGCTCCTAAATGCCAGCCAGGGTAGCTTTTGCATCAGCCTCCATACACCCTACCTCTGTCTGAGGCCCAACACCTAGGCTTTTACCCAAAGGCTCCAAGGAACCCTTAGAAAGGAAACCCAAACCGGGGCTGAGGTGGAAGGGCGGCGTTTGTCCACAGGGAAGTCTTAGCAGGAGAAAGGGCTGCCCAAAGCAAGAGTCTGACTAGGATGTGAGGGTGGCGGGGGATGGAGAAATTCCTAGGATAAACCCAGCCTATGTAGTGTTCAACCCCGTCCCAGAGCCCAGGCAAAAGAGAAGAGGCCTCTGTGAGGTCTCCAGGCAGCGCCCACCCCCACCTGACACGCTGACTCTCCCTGTTTGCTCACAGCACAGGTGGAGCCGCCTGTGTAGGGTGTCAGGTTCCCACGAGAGGGGGCCAAAGGGGGGCAGGTCACTGGCTGCTGAGCTGGAACAAAACTGAAGGGACCCCTGCAACATTGAAGTGTGATCAGCTTCTTGAGGCAGGATTTGCCTCCTCTGCTGTGTGAGCCCCGTTCTCTATTCATTCTTCTCCATTCCTAAGAAACTAACAGTACGACTGGAATTTCCCTATTCTCCGCCCCCGCCACCCCGCCTAAATAGCTGTAAGAGATAGGGGCATCAGTGGACAAGCAGGTTAGATTGGGGTTGGAGGGTCTGTGTTTATGGGGAATTTAGAGTCCTTATCCAATTAATGTTTTTGAGAGAACCTGGTTCTGCCAGTGTTTATAGGGGCTGTGGAATTGGAGGAGGATTTAATTTGGGGGTATGTTGGTGGTCATCACCTACTCCCCTTCCCTTCCTCCTGGCACTGCCTGCCTTGTTCATCTGGGAGCCCTGGACCAGAAGAGCTTGATTTGCTGTTTGTTCAGCTCCAGCACAGGTGGAGCCACAGATAACCTGCTGAACCTTTCCCACATTAGATGGGGACAAAAGAAATGCAGGGGAGAGGGGAATGGAAACAAAAGTAGATGTGCATCCATTTTTTCAGCAAACCATGTGCCAGTTATAGGACCACTGTACATTGTGTTATATAAGTCTGTCCCTGAGTAGCTCCCACTGTGATGTGGATTTTACCAAGTAAACCAGTGATTGCAATACATGTCATAAATCCATCCACCAAGATGCACAAATCAGAAATTTAGGAATCATCCTTAATTATCTACTCCTTTATGCTCCTTCACCCGTATAATGGAGGCTGTGATGCAAAAACCAAGACTCCTCTCCAAAAATGATGGATTTTTTTCTCCAGTTGCTGAGAGTGCTTCTTGAAGATAGTCCTCAACTGTTGACCCCCCTTGGGAGTTGTCTGAACAGAAGAAAGCCAACTCATCCAAGGTCATGCATCATTTCTGGGGCTTCCTGCATCCAATGACTGATCAGCACAGAGCTATAAGGGCTCAGTCCTCCCACTCTAATAAAGGATAACTCTGAGCTCTGTTCACAGCACCATGGGGTTGTTGAAGGTCTTTGTTGGGACTGAATTACTGCTCAGATTCTCCCTTTGCCCAATTCTTCTTTTCATTCTCTCTCTTGCACAGATGTCAACTCCACGAGCACTGCTTAGTAAACATCCTTTACAGTAATCTCTATTTTAGAGTCTGCTTCCTGGGGAACATAACTATATCACTCCTGTATTCAATCAATCATAAACTCTGTTGATTTTAACTACTGAGTGTTCTTTGATTTTGCTTGCTTATAGATCCATAGACATTACCCTACAGTCTCTCACACTACTTTCCTAGTCTCCTAAGTGGACCACTACATCTAACTGTTGCCTCCTTGCATCCATCTTCTACCTTATAGCCAGAGTGCTATGATCAGAATGTGAATTGATTATTCCACTCACCGACTTTTGCTTTTGGGACAGAGAAAACCTTTTAATAGGATCTGTGAAGCCCTCATGGCCTGGCTCCTACTGACTTCTCTACCCAGCTTATTATAAGTCATTGTGACTTATTTTTGTTCCTTCCTCTGTAGACACATTGGTTTTCACTTAGTCCTCTACTGCCCCCACCTTTTGTTTTTGCTATCCATCCCCCAATTACATGGCTTTTGCAATGCTTTCTGGAAGCATCTCTTTTCCTTCTTTCCTTCCTTGTTCATCCATCTGATCTCAGTTCAAGCAACAATTCCTCAGGAAAATGTTTTCCATGGCTTCCTCTCCTGGGAAAGTGAAATTATAATCATAGGATGACTCTCAATGGCTATCATCTTTATATAATTTTCTCTTGAATGTGGGTGGACCTTTGAGTATAATGAGGTAGTACTTTCATGATTATGTTATGTGGCAAAGGGATTCTGCATAGGGAATTAATGTTACTAATCAGTTGACCTCAAGATAGAGAAATTATCCAACTAGTGCTAAGTAAATCACACAATTCGTTTTAAAGATAAGAGTAATAAGAATTTTCTCTGGCTGTTCATAGAAGCAGAGAGATTTGTAGAACGTGAAGAATTCAACACACTATTGATGGCTTAAAGATGGAGGGGATCATGTGGAGGAATGGAGGTGGATGTTGCCAGCCGAAGGATGGGGAAGGCATGAGGCAAGTACCTGAGAGTGGTCTCTACCTGAAAGCAGCCCCCTAATCTCTAGAACAGAATTTAGTCTGGATAATACCTTCTGATATGCTGAGCAGAGAATCCAGCTACACTGTGTAGACTGCTGGCCAAGAAGTCTGTGAGCTAATAAATGGATATTGTTTTAAGCCAGGAAATTCATGGTAATTTGCTACAGCAACAATAGAAAAATGATACATCTTTAGTCTTAGGAGGCTTTGTGTAGACCCTTGCAAGTCATGCAAGGACAAAGTTGGAACATTGAAAATTTGTTACGATTTAGAAAGATTTGGAAAGATTGCAGTGGCAGCTAGTGTGGAGACCAACATAAGGTCATGAGCCAATAGGATTCCATGACAGTAACTCAGTTGTGGCTTGAATTAAAGTCATGGAGGCTATAGAGAAATCTGAAGACTTTTCTTTCTTTCTTTTCTTTTCTTTTTTTTTTTTTTGTAATGGGGATTAATGAACCAAGGGACACTTTGCCATTGAGCTACACTACCAGTTCATTTTATTTTTATTTATAGACAGTGTTGGGGTAAGTTGCTGAGGCTGGCCTTGCACTTGTAATCCTCCTGCCTTAGCCTCCTGAATTGCTGGGATTATAGGCATGTGCCACCACATCCGGCCTTTAAGAAGACCTTTTTTTTTTTTTAAAGGCTGGATAAAGACCAGCATGCTGGATAGAGTCAGACTGCCCATATCAGGCTGGATAGAGAGAGACCATGACAGAGCAGATAGATAGTGGGGAAAGAAGGGAATGAACCATCATAAAGCTAAAGAAGAAACCCAAGGGTAAAGTTCTAAACTCATTCAAATGCTGTTCCTGGATTGAAAAAAAAACCCCACAAGGCTTGAGAAATATACTCTGAATTTAGTGATTTGGAGATCCTTGGAAACCTTGGAAAGAGCCATTTTGGTGAGGTCATTGAGGCAGAACACAGGTAGGTAAACTAAAAATTGAATGTGATAGGAGGAAGTGGGATGAGTGACTTTAGGCAACTCTTTTAGAAATATGATTATTAAGGAATTAAATGAGGACAGAACTTGAGAGGGATGTAAATGAAAAAAAAAAATGAAGGTGGGAGAACTATAGCTTGTCTTAAGTTGGAATTACTCCAATACATAGAAAAGTCTGAAGATAGATCTATAGAGAATGGCTAACTAATAATGCCAGGTTGCTCAGAAGGAAAGGGGGTATGGAATCCAGAGCAGAAGTGGTCCTAGCTTTTGATGGGAGAATCAATCTCAATTATAAGAATAAATTAGTAGAAGAGGATAGTTATAGATAAAAATAAATCATGGCCAACCAGATAACTATTCTATTTCCTAGACTTTTTCTTTATTCTTTTTTTTCTTTTCAGCTTTTTTTAGGACAATGGCTGTGGGTAGAAGTAAAAAGTAAAACTTCCAGGTCAGGGTCTTAGAGAACTGCAGACTCTCTCATCCTCACTGGCCCCTTCTGCAGGCTGACTGTAAGCCTAGGCAGTGAGAGTAATACACTAAAGATGGCAGAATGACAGGAGAGAAGGAAACTGAGTCCCCTTTACTGTCAAGCCATTTTATCATTCCTGGTTCTTCTTCAAGAAAAAGAAAAAAAAAAAACCAACCCTGAATCTGAAGTCTAATTTTTTTCCCTCTATTGTCATAGCAACCTAACTGGCATTTTAACTAACACAGTAGATTTATAAATTTGGTGTGGAGCTGCTGTTTTATAATTTCTGTTATCTCTTTGAAGTTGAAGATCTGGCTGTCAGCGAGTGATGTGGAAGTGTGTGTGTGTGTGTGTGTGTGTGTGTGTGTGTGTATTTGAAATTTTAGGAGTCAAGAAAACTACACAATGGGAGAAGGAAAATGGAGACAGGAGGAAGTAGTAAGATAATGAGAAAATATTGGGGACCCACTGGAAGGCTGGTGATCATAAATTTCTAGTGGTATCAGTTTTTCCAACAGAAATCAATCAGCTAGTTGGTGCAAACATGAAGAATATTGATGGTTTGCTTCATCTAGAATTGGGATTTTTACCACATTGGTAGGATTGAAAAACAGAGGGATAAGAATGAAACAATGGGCCATGAAATCTCAGCTGGACATGGAGAAGAGAGAAACCATAAGGGTGGCGACAAAGCCTAAAGTGAACAATAGGTGGGTTTCAGAAGATTGGCAGTTGTTGGCAATGAAAAAGAACAATGGCTAGCACAATGAATTATGAGTTTCAAGGAGCAAGGGTCTAGTGAGATGCGGAAGCAACATGGGTGCTTGAAGGACTCCAACTCTGACATAGAGGATTGTGAGAGAGGAGGGGCCATCCCTATCTGCATCCCTATATATTTTTTTCTTTTTAAGATTTTCTTCATTTTTTATTTGTTTTTAATTTTTTTAAAACAAGATTTGATTTTTCATTATACTTTTAGGTATTGAAGGGGTTTGTTGTTACACTTTCACAGATGCACACATCATATATCCCCTGGATATACCATTCTTTTTTTTTCACATTTATTAGAAGTATATAGCGATACAGGATACAGATGAGGGGGAAACATTGTCAAAACAGTAGCAATCAATGTGTATAAACTTTGTTAACCAGGGGTGATGCCAACGCATAGATAAACTACTATGGGTTTCATCTATTGCAGTTTCCCCCAGAAGAACTCATGTGTTAAATGGGTATCTAGTGTA
>PVKS010025654.1:0-29556 GCA_004027875.1 Aplodontia rufa | reverse complement strand
GAGAATCAATTTTTATTGAGTTTTTCACATGGCTTTCGTTGCTCTGACACTTAGTTGTGTATGTGGGTGCTGGGGTTTGAACCCGTGTACTTGTGCATGCCGGGCAAGCACCATAACCACTGAGCCACCGCTCCAGCCCCTCACTAGTGGTCTTAAAGAAAACTGAGTGAGTTTGAAAACTGAGTGAGCACCTGGGTACTGCCAACCATTCCTCCAATTCTGCCCAGGTGTGGCAGAGGGAGAATGCAGGTCTCAAATTGCCAGCACTTTAACTTGAGCTATGCAGTAACTAAAAAAAAAAACAGAGCCCAGGAAGTTGTGTTCAAAGATTGGAATTTCCATATTGGAAAGATTTCTTTCCTTCAAAATTTCCTGTTTTAGTTCCTGCTAAGGTTTGTGTGTCCCCAAAGGTTCCTGTGTTAGGGGCTTGGTCCTTACTGTGGTAGGGTTGAGGTGATAAGAACGTTAAGAAGTGGAGCCTTGGGGCTGGAGCAGTGGCTCAGCGGTTACAGCGCTTGCCTGCCATGCGCAAGTACACAGGTTCAAATCCCAGCACCTACGTACACAACTAAGTGTCAGAGCAACAGGAGTCATGTAAAAACTCAATAAAAATAGATTCTCTGTATCTCTCTCTCTCCCTCTCTCACCGTCCTCTCTTTAAAAAAAAAAAAGTGGGGCCTCAGGTAAACTGGGACATACCCTTGAAAGGGACTGTGGTTTCCTGATTTCTGGTCTTGCAAAGTGAGCTCTCATTCTGTACTCCTGCCATGTGTGGTGCCAAGCTCATATCAGTGCCACCTCTTGAATGTCCTGAACTGTGAGTAAAATAAACCTCTTTTCTTTATAAAGTTGTCCAGCATTAGGTACTTCATTATCATAATGGAAAACTGACTGATAAAATTTCTCTGCAGAATTATAGTTCATCTTTGGCTGTATGCAGTAAGACTATATTTAAAGTCTGCAGGAGTCATCTTTTAGACCTGCTGGGCTGCCAATGTGTAACTTACTTGGTTCTAATCACTACTGCTTTCTCCTGAGTACTGGCAATGCCCAATAGGTTAGCCAACATTTACATAGAGGAAGAGAAGCTTACATTCTTGGAATTTTAACGGTAAAAACCAAGGGATTTTAATGGTAAAAAACAATTGCCCTATTCTAAGCCAGGGAAATTCCTTAAGGCAGGTTTCAAGACACCTCACTAGCCTTCTTGGGACTTCCTCTTACTCCAACCCACCTTAATTTTTTGTTTATTTATACTTCAACTTAGACTCCCCCTTAGTTAGACAAACTGACTGCTGTTTCCTTCCCCCATACAATTTCCTGCTCTGAGAAACAGAATTGAACAAAGCTGAGACCTGGAAAGAGAAATGATTTACCTAAATCATATTTTGGTCCAGGTCTGTTTCTCTAGCCTCAGAAGTATCATCCCCACTCCTAAGTAATTATCTTAGGCCCTTCCCAGGACCCCAGATCTGGTCTTCTTCTTTCCACCAAAGTATCCTCAGACATTTCCAGTCTCTCTTGAAGATTCATCTCTAAGAAAGCAGATCTTGCTGATCCCCATCTGGTTCCAATTGCCCCATTTGTTCTAAGATCCTCTTTCTCCTCCAGGCATAAGGTTACAGATTGTAGGATCGTGGAAATTTTTGGCTTAGAGGATCACCTCAGTTTTTATAAGTGATGAGTCTGAGATCTCTAAGCTAGTCAAGGGACAAAGCCAAATCTAGTACCCAAGTCTTTGAGTCCTCAGCTCGAGATGCATACTACTCTTCGGAAATGACTATTTGTGATTCTTTTCTTTATATTCACATATTTCTTCTTAAGGCCCATCCTTCTAGTTTCTTTGATCACTGCCACTGTTGTTGCTATCATCATCCTCATTCCCTCAGTGTATTCCAGAGTTTTGAGAAATGTTCTTTATAACTATTACTGATGGCTTGGTTCATTGCTATCACGCACCTGACTGCAATGAACTCCCCACTCCAGCTGGCCCAGTACTGTTTTGTGGCGGTACAGCTACTTGTCCTGTGGGGACCAGAACGATGAAGTGACACAAAGTGATTGTCACACAGATGAAGCTGAGAGAATAAAGCAGAACTTCAGAGAAGGAGAGATGAGAGGCTCCCCAAAATAGGTAGTAATCTTGGGCCCAGACTCGCACTCCTGGATCCTCTGAGTGTGGTCTATACCAAACCCAACGAATCCACCAAACCCCTTCTTCCCTTTCTCCCTGTGATTTGAACCAATTGATTTTTTTTAAAGGGGGGAGGGACAGAGAGAGAGAGAGAGAGAGAATCAACTTTTATTGAGTTTTTCACGTGGCTTTCATTGCTCTGACACTCAGTACGTGGGTGCTGGGGTTTGAACCCGTGTACTTGCACATGCTGGGCAAGAGATGAGCCACTGCTCCAGCCCCATTATTTAGTTTTTTTATGTGGCTTTCATTGCTCTGAGATCTTGTTGTGTAGGTGGTGCTGGGGTTTGAACCTGTATACTTGTGCGTGCCGGGCAAGAGCCGTAACCACTAAGCCACTGCTCCAGCCCTGAATGTGTTTAATTTTTTTGCAACCAAGAAGTGTTGACTAAGGCCCTCACCTTCTCCATGGAGCTGAAAGATGAGCCAGGGTTGCCAAGGAGTCAACGGCTTTGTGTTTCCTCTGTAGGGGCTGGTACTTGTCAGCCTGTGACGTTCTGTGACTCAGATGCCACAGTCAGTTATTTCTCCCCCATCCCATCTCCCATCCAGGCAAACCCAGCAACTATCCCCAACCTTCAGCCTTCACTACTTCCTTTCCTCTCAGTCAGTTCCTTCAGGAGAACCTTGTTTGGTTAGGGACAGAAACAAGCTCAAAGCTTTGTTAAAGAGCATCTAACTCACTTTTTTTTCTTTTTCTTTTTCTTTTTTTTTTTTTTTTTAAGAGAGAAGGACAGTGAGAGAGAGACAGAGAGAATCAATTTTTATTGAGTTTTTCACATGGGTTTCGTTGCTCTGACACTCAGTTGTGTATGTGGGTGCTGGGGTTTGAACCAGTGTACTTGTGCATCCTGGCCAAGCGCCGCAACCACCAAGCCACTGCTCCAGCCCCGCCTTTGGCTTTTTGCCTTTATCCTACCTGTTGGGAGGCAGAAGGGTTATTGGTCCAGCTTCACTCACCAGCACCCCACCTTCATGATTTTTAACATTTTCACATATACTTGTGTTAGTGTTTTCTTACTTTTAAAAGATAGGTATTTTTTTCTTATCTTTACCTAAGACATTTGTGAATGAGACTACCATGGATTTGCTATACACATTATATTTTTTCTATTATACATTAAAATACAAAATTATTAAAATTGAATTTTTTAAAGCAATTCAGATCATCTTAATAAAGTGTGGGTTTTAGGGCCAGACAGACCTGGTTCAGGTCCTAACTCTGCCTCATAATAAATATACATACATATATATATATGTTATATATATATATATATTTATATATACACACACACATATTTTAGAGAGTGAGAGAGAATCAATTTTATTTAATTTTCCGTTTGGCCCTCATTTCTCTTTTTTTAATTTAATTTAATTTTTTTTTAAAGAGAGAAGGACAGTGAGAGAGAGAGAGAGAATCAATTTTTATTGAGTTTTTCACATGGCTTTCATTGCTCCAACACTTAGTTGTGTACGTGGGTGCTGGGGTTTGAACCTGTGTACTTGGGCATGCTGGGCAAGCACCGAAACCACCAAGCCACTGATCCAGCCTCTGGCCCTCATTTTTTTTATTCTTAGTTGTATATGTGGTGCTGGGGTTCGAACCTGGAACCCTGCACACGCCAGGCAAGCGCTCCAACCACTGAACCACCATTCCAGCCCCCCTCATAATACTTTTATGCCTTGCCTGGCACAGTGGCACATGCCTGTAATCCCAGAAGCTCTGAGATTGAGGCAGGAGGATCACAAGTTCAAAGTTAGCCTCAGCAACTTAGTGAGTCCCTAAGCAACTTAGAGAAAACTTATCTCAAAATAAAACTGGGGATGTGGTTCAATGGTTAAGCACGCCTGAGTTCAGTCCCTGGTTCAAAACAAAAACAAAAGCTTGCCTGTATTTAGCTGAGCTACTTTCTGTAAACACCGATTTGAAGCTGAGGGTGTAGCTCAGAGGTAAAGAGCTTGCCTAACATGTCCAAGGCCCTAGATTTGATCCCCAGCACCACAAAATAAATAAATTCCAATTTTGCCACAAGTGTGAATTCCTTAGAATTTGGATGAGAGTTAGATGGGACACATTTATATATTAACTTAATTAATCTTTCTTTCTTTCTTTCTTTCTTTCTTTCTTTCTTTCTTTCTTTCTTCTTTCTTTCTTTTTTATGAGACAAGTTCTGGTTATGTTGCCCAAGCTGACCTCAAACTATTGGACTCAAGTGATCCTCCTGCCTCGGTCTCCCAAATACCTGGAACTACAGGCATATGGCACCACGCCTAGTTCTTCTATTATTTTTTGTTGTTGTTGTTAAGAGAGAGGGACAGTGAGAGAGAGAGAGAGAGAGAGAGAGAAAGAATCAACTTTATTTAGTCTTTCAGGTGGCTTTCCTTGTTCAGATACTTTGTTGTGTACGTGGTGCTGGGGTTTGAACCTGCGTACTCACGCATGCCAGGCAAGCACCCTAACCACTGAACCACTCACTGCTCCAGCCCCAGTTCTTCTAATTTTAAAAAAATGGAATAAATTTAAATATAGTGAGTTTCCCCTGCTTAGCACAAGCCCAGGACACAGGAAGTACTCAGCAGATGGTAACCATTGCTGCTGATGCTGTACCCTCTTCTTCACTTTGTCTCTTCCTCTTTATTTCCTTTCCCCCTCCTTGATCTGTTTGAAACAGACACCAGCATGAAACGGGTTTGTCTACTGAGTTGTCGTAAATGTATACAGATCCCTTCAGGATAAAAGCTAGGTGTGGGGCATCTGCCCGTTCCAGGTTTGGGCATCCAATGATGTGGCTTATCCCATCATTCTCATGAGGCTGAGATAATGGTAGTTTGTTTCTATGTAGTTTCCAACATTTTCAGGACCCTCATGGACATGATCTAGCATCTCAGTTAGGTGGAGACAAGTGTAATGCTTTTATTTTTCTGGTGGAGACTCAGGAACACTTTGGCAGAACCCCAAAAAGAGTGCATGGCTTCTGGTTCACAGGGCAAGGTATTGCCCTCAGAGCACTCCCCAGGTTGGCCTGGTGCTGTTAATGGAAGTGAGCAAAAAAGTGTTCTGTGCACAAATAAATTTGTGGACACTGAATTAAACAAAGTTAAAACCGATTTCTTTTCTGCAGCACTTGTGAATCTTTAATAAAATGATATGCATTGTGATTCTCCAACAGAGAGAGAAACCATATGTCATTTTATTTATTCTTTTAGAGAGAGTTAATTTTTTAATTATTTTTCATCTGGTTTTTATTTTTCTTCCGTTTAGTTGTGTATGTGGTGCTGGGGATCGCACCCAGGTCCTCGCACATGCCAGGCAAGTGCTCCACCATCGAGCCACCTCTCCAGCCCTCCTTATATCATTATAGAAATCTGTTAAGTATACATACTCAGGAATTTTTAACATAGTGTTTCTTGCATCCCAATCTCAGAGACTCAAGGGCCGAATGGTTTCTCTCATCTGTGGATGCTAGCATGTATGGGGAAGCAGTAGGGTAGACGGCTAACCTAACAATACTTCAAATTGTATGACTCTCAGAGTAATAGGGGGATGGCTCCCTAGGATGCTTGGAGGTGTAGGGAGGGGGATGGGGAGGGTGTAGGAAGAACTCATAGGAGACTGGAGAGTGGGAATATGGGGGGAACCATCCCAGAAGCCGATGCCATTCCTCCACGAGCTACCCATTTAACGCATGAGTTCTTCTGGGGAAACTGCAACAGGTGAAACCCAAGGTGGTCAGCCATGTTTTGGCATTGCCCCTGGATAACAAAGTTTATATACATTGATTACTGTTGGTTTGATAATGTTTCCCTCTCAATTGTATCTCTATATAGTTCTAATAAAAAAAAATAAGATAGTGCTTCTTAGAACATTCGTTTGGAAAACAGGACCTTCATTGATCTTATTGGCATGAATTCTATTCTTCCAACTCCCTTCCATCACAAAAGCAAGCTGCTCTTATTTGCTAAAGCCAAACCAAAGAAAAGAAAAAAGAAAAAGAAAATCCGAAATAATGCTACCCCCAGATTACCTCGTCCTACCCTAAAATTAATATTTCATTCCTGAATTGCTTTTGGTCACATGCCTGGGGAATTGATTTCCTCCACAGCTTGCTGATATATAATATTTCGGCTCTCATTTTGGTTCTTAGCTTCTTCTGTTCATTTTCAATTTTTCTTCTTTTTAAAATTTTTAGAACTTGAAATAATATGAGAAAATGATCACTTCAAAATTTTAAAAGTAAATATTGATAGAAAGAAGACATGTCGGGGTTGGGGATATAGCTCAGTGGCAGAGTGCTTGCCTAGCACGCGAAAGGCCCTGAGTACAGTCCTCAGCCCTAAAAAAAAAAAAAGAAAGAAAGAACACATGTCACCTTATCCACAAAGGAAGACAAATCCTACAGAGGCTAGAGGCTAGATGGCACAGAAGGACAGTAATGTTCTTCAAATGGTTCTCAAATGGTTCTTACAAATGGAATAGAAGAATCCATTTTTTGGCAGAGGCTAATTTTTATTTCCGAAGTGATTCCTTTATGTGGTTTGTTGTACGTTTTTTTTTTTTTTTTTTTGTAGAGCTGGGGATTAAACCCAGCAAGGAATCCACCACTGATCCCCATCCCCAGCTTGCTTTTGGTTTAGTTTACAGGTGAGGTGTATCAAGAGTACTTAAAATTATCTTGACTCTCTATTTCTCATCCAGGTGATTTTGGATTTTTTTGGATTTTTGCTTTTAGTATTGGCGGTTGAACCCAGAGTGCTTTACCAATGAGCTACATCCCCAGCCCTTTCCATTTTTTATTTTGAGACATGCTCTTGCCAAGTGCCTTGGTAAGTTCCTGAGACTGACCCTGAACTTGCTACCCACATGCCTCAGCCTTCCAAGTTGCTGGAATTACAGGCCCATACCACTGTACTTGGCCCCCATTTGGGTGTTTTATATAAAACACCATGCAATAACAAAAGAAATGATAAGGATGGAAATATCTGCTTTAGAAATATGAAGTCGATCCTAAAGTATGTATCCACAGAGAGAACTCCTTTATTATACCAAGGGGAGATCAGCAGAAATGCCAGGTTACAGACTCATCTTGGTTACATCTGGTTTTTACTTAGCAAATTGGCCATGCTGAGGATTGACACCAATTTTCTCCTGCAGGTGAGACTTCCCTAGTACAGGAGGAATGAAGTACATCAATGGGAACAGCCTGAAAGGAAGGCAGTGTGATTCAAACATGCCTTTTTCATTTTTGTTTTCTGAAAAGTTTTGAGACACCTTGAAAGAAAGACACGCATATTACAGAGTTAGAATCAGATTTGGTTTTATTTTATTTTCAGCATTACGGATTAAACAAGGGCCTCCCCTGCTAGATAAGTGCTCTACAGCTGGGCTACACCCCCAGCCCTTCATATTTTATTTTGATACAGGGTCTTCTTAAATTGGCCAGGCTGGTATTCAATTCTGATGCTTTTCCCTCAGCTTCCCCAGTAGCGGGGATTACAAGCAATGAGCCATCCTGGTGGACCAAAGGTCTATCTCTGAATCATGCGTGGCATTAACTACGGGTAATTTGGGACTTTTTTGTACAACGTCCTTACTCTGGGACCCAGCGAATAAAGCAGCTAATTGTGAAATTTCTGAAATAGGAAATATTGATGATTACTACATCAAAAGGAAAAAGCACACCGTAAGTTGTGCATAGGGTTCTTCAACTTTTTTGCCTGGAAGTAACACTTAACAGTCATGTTTTGTCGGCCTAGGTAAGTCATCTGGTCATCCTTCATTTTAAAGGATGTAAGGAAGTGGAAGCACCGTAAGAGTTTTACGTACATGCAATGACATTCACAATCTCACAGCCCCAAACTCTCTCTCTTGCCATTCAGAGGCTGCCCCTGTCGTGAATGGGATGCATATTTAGAACCTAGATATTTTTACTACAAATACACGATTTTAAGTGTGCACTGTAGTATTGGTTTGTGTATTTTATAAAATATTTGTGAACGTCATCATGCTTTTATGATGTTTTACTCTGTGTGTGTGTGTGTGTGTGTGTGTGTGTGTGAGGTACTAGGGATTGAACCTATGGCCTTGCACTTGCTAAGCAAGCCTTCTACAATCCCCAACCCTTCTTAAAAATTTCTGTTTGAAGACAGGGTCTTGTTACATGGCCCCAATTGGCCTTGAATTGCGATTATCCTACCTCAGCCTCCCAGGTAGCTGAGATTACAAGAGTGTACCCTGCTATGTTTTAAATCTTTTAATTTTAACATTTTATTTTCAGTTGAAACATAGAGATCTGGTTCATTTACTTAAACTACTGCATAGAATTCAAACCTATAAATATACTGTAATTTATTTTTTCTCTCCTATAAACCATGTCTAATTTTTTATTACTGTTGTTAGCTGTTAGGCTTTTTTTTTGTTTATTGGTTGGTTTATTTATTTATTTATTTTTGCATAGACAGAGGTTTATTTAGGATGGTAGACACACATTCAAGGGATAGATAAGTATTTTTTAGGGATAATCACCAATTACATTGCAGATCTGGGAGGAAAACCGTTGTCCCTTTAAGTGACTGTTAACAAACCTTCAAACTTGTTTTGATTCGAGTAAGCACCTCCAGAGAAACTTACAAGGAACCAGTTAAAGTCTCTGAGTCATCTGGACTCACCCTTTTTAGGTGACCTAGAGTAAACCTTGCTCATTATAATATAAAATTCTCCACCCAGAGGCGTTCCTGTTGGCCCTTTTTTGAACATGCAGTGTCTGAAGAAGCACGATCTCTCACTGAACGTGCTCAGGAGTATGTCCACCTCTAGCTGTGATCGTGAATCTTTCGCATATGAATATGTGCAAGTCTCCCCAATAAAAACTACTTGCTTTCTTTGCTTGGGGAGACACTGTGTTGAGAAATATCTCTGGTGCTCCCCTTACGTGCTGCAAGCAACAAAGCTTTCTTCAGTCCTGTATTTCCTGATTGTACATATGGGCTTTGCTCTCTTCGAGGGCAAACCATTGCATTCAGTTATATTACTAATAGTGTGGTATTGTAAAATATGTTTGGGAAATTTCTTGGCATTCTTTCTCAATTGAGTTTAATAGTACAAACCCAATGTCATAATGCAACCGCTGCATGTAATGAATCAACTTCTCCCCTGTGCAACTATAATGAGGCTAGTGATATGCCATCCTTGGAAACAGTCACTTGCAATGTGACCTAAAAGTAGATGTAAGATCTCAAACTACAGATATTTTCAACTTTTCTAGATATTGTCAAATTATTCTAAAAAGTGGACCGTGTCATTGACCCTTCTGCCCAATGTGTATGGGAGTTCTCATTTTTCTACATCTGCACCCATACTTATTATTGTGAGACATCTTACTTCCGGTCAGTCTCATGGGTACGAAACAGCATATCCTTGTCATTTGAGGTTTCGTTGCTTTGATTACTGGTGAAGTGGAACATTTGTTCATATTTGACCATTGAGTTTCTTTTTTCTATTTATTATCTGTTCAAATGTCTTGCTCATTTCTCTGCTGGACTGTGTTTTTCTGTTGGTGTGTAGTAGTTCTTTACGTCTTTTGAATCTGTTGCTTCACCTGTTAATTATGTGGCCATCCTCAGGTGATTCTGGTATATCTTTCCACAAACACCACTGACTTCATTTCTATGTCTAGCATTTCATATTTCCATGTCGTGAATATGTGTGTGTATATATCTATATAGAGAGACTATAAAAAGATTGGAATAACATACCCAAGGTCATGTAGCTAGTTGATGAAATGTCTGTTAGGAGGGGAAATGGGTGTGCACTTTGGAGTCAAACTGGATTTAAAGTTCCAGTCCTGGTATTGACTAGTGGTCTTGAACTTAGGAAAGTCATTTAAATACTCTTTCTCCTCCTCTGTTGTGTGAGGATGAAAATAGCTAGATGGCAGGGCTTTTGGCAAGTTTGGAAATATCTATCACACATGCACACACACAGATATATACATATATAGATATATACATATGTAGATTTGCATGCATACACTCATCTAAGCTAGTAATTTTGAAACAATGCTAAAAAGAGTTTTACTAAATATACAGATCCTTTTTTATTGTTGTTGCTGCAGTACTGGAGATTGAACCCAGGGGTGTCCTACCCCAGCCCTTTTTGTTTGTTTGTTTGTTTGTTCCAGGGATTGAACCCAGGGGCACTTAATCACTGAGCAACTTCCCCAGCCCTTTTTTATTTTTTTATTTTGAGACAGGGTCTCACTAAATTACTCAGGGCCTCACTAAGTGAGGCTGGCTTTGAACTTGTGATCCTCCTGTCTCAGACTCCCGAGTCTCTGGGATTACCAGCATACATTTTTTTTTAACAATTTTTTTTTTTAAGAGAGAGGGACAGCGAGAGAAAGAGAGAAACAATTTTTATTTAGTTGTTCATGGGGCTTTCGTTGCTCTGAGAGTTCGTTGTGTACGTGGTGCTGGGGTTTGAACTCGCGTACTAGTGCATGCCAGGCAAGCGCCGTAACCGCTGAGCCACCGCTCCAGCTCCACCAGCATACTTTTTATTTTATTTTGAAATGGGTTTTTTTTGCAAAGATGTCTAGTTTGTCCTAGAACTTTCCATCTTCCGTCCTCAGCCTCCTGGGATGCTGGGAGTACAGGCATGAACCACTGTGCCTGTACAGATGCATTTTATATATGCCTTCTATCTCTCAGTAACTGCTTCTGTGAACAAAGATCCTATTCTGAACTTGCCTAAATTGCAAATAGCATTTGAATGACCAGATCTGGATAAGGCTGTGTTTGGTGAAACACAGTTAAACTGGTATCCAAAGATCAGGCTGTCCAGATGTCATAGAAGTCTTCTCTGACCCATCAGCCAGTATAACTGTTTAAAATTAGCTGACCAGGGGCTGGGGCGGTGGCTCAGCAGTTGCAGCACTTGCCCAGCATGTGCGAGTACACGAGTTCAAACCCCAGCACCCACGTACACAACTAAGTGTCAGAGCAACGAAAGCCATGTGAAAAACTCAATAAAAATTGATTCTCTCTGCCTCTCTCTCTCTCTCACTGTCCTTCTCTCTTTAAAAAGGAAAAAAAGTACATTAAAAAACGAAATAAAAATTGTTTCTCTCTTTCTATCACTGTCCCTCTCTCTTAAAATAAAATAAAATAAGCTGGCCAGCTCTTTAAATGAAACTGGATTTGTGGTCTACCTTCTTATAGACAAAGGCTGAGCAGTCAGTGGTGCCCCATGCTCATGTATTGCAAGTAGTGTCTTGAAAAGGGAACATTAGTAATTATAGGAGTGAGTGGAGAGTCAAAATTCTCTTAAAACATCAACCTTACTAAAATAGACTAAGTGCGGTGTTGTGTTAGGATCATGAAGTTATTTACGTTTTTTTTAATTTCCTTTCTCTACTCTCCAAATATTCTGCAACGGATTTATACTCTATTAATTATTCAAAAATCATAATGAGAACCAAAACCGAGATGCAGCCCATTATGATTCTGAGGATTCTCCCTTTCTCAAGTAGATGATAGGTATTCACGTTAAGTGGGAGAAGAAATCAAATCAGAAAAATGTAAGGGTCTTTCCCATCTGTAAGCATTTCGAAACAACATTGAAAGTACTGGAATACTGCAGGTTTTTCTAGGTTGGGGGAGGAATTGAAAAGTGTATCAAAAAATTACTGGTGGGGGGCTGGAGCGGTGGCTCGGCAATTATGGTGCTTGCCCGGCATGCGCGAGTACACAGGTTCAAACCCCAGCACCACGTATACAACTAAGTGTCAGAGCAACAAAAGCCATGTGAAAAACTCAATAAAAATGGATTCTCTCTCCCTCTCTCTCACTGTCCTTCTCTCTTAAAAAAACAAAAAAACCCCACTTGATAAATGATGTTATTATTTTGAGGAGAGAAGATAAAGAGTCAGCTGCTCATGTATAGGACTGCAGTTGCACAGGCTCCGTACCTGGTTTAATACTCTACTGCTGCCCTCTTTTAATAATTTTTGAACACGGAGACCTAGGTTTTCATTTTGCATTGAGCCCTGCAAATTTTGTTCATGCTTATGCACTTACACATATGTGCATGCACGCACACGCACACACACACACACACACACAGAAGGCAATAAACCAAAATATAAAGTTTTAATAAAAAGTGACTTTTAGAGTGACTTTCATTTTCTCCCTTCTTTGGTATATTCTATATTTTCTATAATTAACATATATTTTCTTTTTTTTTTTTTTACAATTTTTTCTTTAGCTTTTCATGCAGCTTTTGTTGCTCCAAGACTTCATTGTGTACGTGGTGCTGGGGTTTGAACTTGCGTACTCGCACATGCTGGGCAAGCACCGTAACCCCCAGAGCCACCACGCCAGCCCCCATATATTACTTTTCTGACCAGGAAAAATAAGTGAATATGTACATGTTCTTTTACCAAATTATCTTTCCCATTTTGCAGATGAGTGCAACCAAGGTAACAGATAGGAAATGACTCACCCAAGATCACACAGCAATCAGTGTCACGTTATGACAATGCTCAGGAAACTACACTTCCAATTCTGCACCCCACTCACTTAGCTCGGAGTTACCAACAGTTTTTCTAAACAAGAACCTCATTTGATCATCCACTCTGGGGACCCCGCGCCGCACACTGCAGAAAGGGGTCGACCCCTGGAAGCTGAGGATCAATGCTATGAGTTCACCTATGAGCTTACTGCTCATAGGGAGGTGCAGACGTAAGAAGCAGGACGGGGGTGTCATGTAGCGGTAGAACACTTGCTTAGTACGTGCAAGGTCTGGGTTTGATCCTCAGCACAGGAAGCAAAAAGAAAATCTCAGAAGTAGAAGCACAGTTGCTGTTCTCGTAGGGCTTCCAGCAGATTCTTACAGTTGTGCATGAATTAGTGACATCAGTAAAACGTGCAAACACTAACTATAAGAACAGTGGCAGGAACAGAAGAGGAACCGGTGGCAGGGGAGTAACCAAAAGCACTGATGGACACAGACTCTCCTCACTAGGGCTGTTCACAAAGAAAAAGGCTGGAAGTTGACGCCTTTTCATTTCCCCCAGCTTCCATCTGTGAAGTTGTCCAAAGTGAACCAGTGTGAGGGGGAAAGGGATACAAAGGTGGCAGTTAGTGTGTATTTTGCATATTTCATAGTTCCCATATCGAAGGTCTTCTTTGATGAACTGCCGAAAAGGTTCATTTTGCCTTCCCAGTTGCTCCAGCAGCAGCTCACCCCATGCTTTGACTTTTTTCCTCTACACTTTCTCTTTCTGTTTCCTTTGATCAGTAGTCCAAATCTGAACCATTTATTCTTGCGGTGACCCACCTTGAGAGTCCTGAGAACATCCATGCATTTTATCCCTGCTTCCCTAATTCTTCCTCCTCCAAAAAATTGAAATTACAATTTGAGTTCCACTCAGCAGCGCAGGAAATCTTCAAAGACGAATATCCTTAAGGAACTTCCCAGGATACCTCTGGCAGAAGCTCTGTGCTGATGTAAAGGAGAAGGGAAAGACTCCAGGGTGAAACAGCCAGGTTTATCCTGATGATATTAATATTAGCTTCATGTGTTGGATTCTTTCTCTGTGCCGGGCAGATAATTTGCTTTACATTCATGATCTGAATTCAATCCTCACAATGATCTTTATAAATTAGACGCAATGGTCTCCATTTTTACAGGGTGAAAGAAGGCAAGACAACTTTCTCTAAAAACACAGCCAGTCAAAACCCACAGAATGGGGGCTGGGGTGCAGTTCACTGGTAGAATTTGTGTATATTTTGCACAAGGCGCCAGGTTCAATCCCCAGCATCAAAAAAACAAAGACAAAATGATAACAATAACAAAAAACAAACAAAATTAAAAATCCTACAGAACATACAATACTAAGAGTGAACCCTAATGGAAGCTATGGACTTAGGGGATAATGATGTGTTCAGGTTCATTGGTTGCAACACTTGTGTCCCTGTGGTGTGGGATGTTGATAGTGGGGAGCCCGGCAGATGGGGGAAAGGGCGTGCTTTCTGCTCAGTTTTGCTAACAACCTAAAACTGCTCTATAAAATAAAGCCTATTAAAACAACAGCATTGGGGGCTGCTGGCATATGTAGCTCAGTAGTAGTTTCAGTCTAGCATGTATGAGGCCCTGGGTTCAATCCTCAGCACCATAAAGTAACAACACAGTTAGCACCACTGTCCTTGGAGACAGTGAGTTATCATCAATGACCTGGTTAGCTTGGCTGCGTAGTAGCAATAACAACAGGATTGGGGGATGGGGGTTTTGCATGCGTGTGTTTGGTGGGAGTTGGGAACATATGCTAAGTAGCGTCATATAAAGAGGCGGGGGGGAAGTTGGAAGAAAAAAATATCAATGAGGCCTGGTTCCAACACCAGCTGTGATCATTGGTTTTAGATCCTACTTCTATGAACACAACTAGGTCATTGTGAAATACAAATGAAATCATGTACAAAGTCCTCTGAACCTGTAAGGAACTATTCCCAGATTGGTTGCTACATGCATATATACTCACTCATTCACACGCACACACCCTTGGGATTAAAGGGGTAACCAGGAAACTTAGATTGTACAATCTCTAATTTTACCATCTGTGTGATGAAGTGGTTGGACTGGTATCTCCATCTTGGAGGGGGTTTGTTCTTTAATTTTTCATCTCTGATTTCCACACCCCACTCAGAACTCCACCATGGGGTCCCACTCCATCCCAACAGCCTTAGAGACTTGGACGTGGTTGTCCTTATGGCTTTTATGTTGGAAGGGCATAGGGACCACCCATATGCCCACCTTCTAGCTTTCATCCTCCCCACACCCCAAACACGAGTCCCTTGTGCCCTTTGGAAAATAGTGCAAAAGTGATGTTCAGATTTCTCCATCTGGGGAAAATTTGTCAGTAATTAAGTCCCCATGGGCAAGCATCCATCTGTTGCAGAAATAAGTGGACATAATTTGACTGCTTTTAAACTTTCTTATTCATATATATACAAGCATATGTGTATATATGTACATATATATATAGATATATATGTACATATATATCTCACACACATCACTTCAAGATTTGAAAAACTCTGCATAATTTTGTGTGACTTATGATTCTCAACCTTAACACAATCAAAGGCTCCTGGAGACACAGACCATGTCCCCTGTCCAGAATTCTAGTAGTTCCCAAGATGTGCCTTAAGGGATAGTTTGAGAAGTGGTTGGTAAGTGGAACAGATCCAAGCAGCTTCACTTTAACCTGCTTTATAATAACTTCCGCCTAAACTTACATTTTTTTTAAAAGGGGGGGTTTCAATGGTTTAAAAAGATTGAAAACCGCTGAGATCTTGCTGTGTCCTATTGCTGAAATCAGTCAATACCCTACCATACGCCAAGAGAGTGCCAGGGGCCTCATCACAGGAATGAGAGGTGAGAAGTGTTCCAACACCAAGGAGACTCTGTTGCTAATCAGTCATTGAAGAGTGAGTCACAGTTAAAATCCCCCTACTCTGAATTCGAAAGAACAAAGGGAAATTTTTCTTACCACAACCAAGAGCATCCCCTGCCTCCTGGGGCATTCCCACGAGAGAGAAATAGAGGAGAGAGAGAGAGAGAGAGAGAGAGGGAGAGAGATGTGCTCTCCAAGTCATGTCAAATCAGGCTTTGGCCTGATGAACATCTATTAAGTTGAGAGCAGGAAAAAAAAAGAAGAAGAAGAAGAAGTGGTAAATACAAATGCCCACCCCTGAGCAGAGTTTCGAGTTGGCCAATTTTGGCCTAGCTGCATTGGCTAAACAGTAGCTACTAACTATTTAAATGTGAATTTAATTTTAAATTTTATTCAATCTTCATAGACTCCTCAGTCACACCAACCGCATGTGTTCAACACCTTCTTGTGGCTTAGTGGTTACTGAATTGAACAGTGACGATGGAAATGTGCTCTAATATTTTGATAATTACAGAAAGTTCTGTTGGACACTGCTAGGGTCACCTAATTCTTAGTCATCCCCTTGGACAACCTAGGACCCCACCAGTCCCTGCATTGCTAGATCCCTGCACAGGCCCTCCCTCTAAACTTCTCTTTGCCCATCTTTCCTGGCCCCTGGGTTCCCAAACAGTGAATTTGGAAGTGGCTGAGTTAATTTGTAAATGATCATAAGTGGGTTTGTAAGCATGTTCTAAAGGTTTCATTTATTCTCACTTCTGTATCTTGTTTGATGTGTGTCTGACTAGCAGAGGTAACATAGGGGGTAATTTCCCCTAAAATTTTTCTAGTTACATTAGGATTCCATTAGGGAGGGTTTTAGTTTTTAGGTTTTTTTTTTTGTTTTTTGTTTTTTTTACCAGAGATTGAAACAAGGGGCACTTAGTCACTGAGCCACATCCCCGGCCCTTTTTTATTTTCTTATTTTGAGACAGAGTCTCACTAGTTGCTTAGGACCTTGCTAAGTTGCTGAGGCTGGCTTTGAACTTGTGATCCTCCTGCCTTGGCCTCCTGAGGCATTGGGAATCCTGGCGTGTGCCACAATGCCCAGCTGGTTGGTAATATTAAAATAAAGGTACTAGATTTTCTTCTTTCTTTCTTTCTTTCTTTTTTTAAGACAGAGTTTTTTTTTTTTTTTTTCATCTGGTTTTTATTTTTCCAACACTTAGTTATGCATGTAGTGCTGGAGTTGAACCTGGGTCCTCATGTGTGCAAGGCAAGCGCTCTACTACTGAGCCACCTCTCCAGCCCCTGTGTATATATGTCTAATCCTTAAGTTTTATACACTAAAATTTAGACTTGGATATGATTTTTTTCCCTTTCTTTTTGTAGTGATGAGGTTTGAACCCAGGGTCCTGTGCATGCTAAGAAAACACTCTACTTGTTTTGTTTAGCAGGGTCTCACTAAGGCTGGCCTTGACTTGTGATCCTCCTGCCTCAACCTTCTGAATAGCTACAGTTACAAGTGTGCACCACACCTGGACCTGAGATCTTCCACACTGTTACCTAGGAAATGTTGAAAATTAGCACACGTGAGAAAAAGGATTTAAAATAAACACATTAGAAAAATGATTTAAGAGCCATGAGGATCTTAGGAATCACCTTTTGACAGTTTTACTTTTCAGAAATGGAAATACAAAATCCAGAGGAGTTAAGTAATATGCCTAAGAACCCATAGTGACTCAGGAGACAAAGAGGAACCCAGGTCAACTGCTTTCCCTCTATTCAGAATTAAGAGCTCTTCTACCTTAGGGTGACTATAGAAAATGATAATATGCTACATATTTCAAAGAAACTAGGATTTTTAAATCTTTCATCATAAAGAAATGATAAATGTTTGTGGTACTATGCTTAATCTTGATTTGAACATTACATACACATATTGGAACATTGGTACCCCATAAATATGTGTGATTTTTATTTTATTTATCTATGTATTTATTTACTTTATATTCATTTACTGTGCTACTGAGGATTAAACCCAGAGATGCTCTACCACTGAGCTACATCCTCAAACCTTTTAATTTTTTTGAGCCTGGGTCTCACTGGGCACAGTGGCACTGTCCTATAATCTTAGTGATTATAGGAGGCTGAGGGAAGAGAATCACAAGTTTGAGGTCAACCTCAGCAACTTAGTTGCTCACCTAAGTGAGACCCTGACTCAAAATAAAAAGGGCTGGGGATGTGACTCAGTAGTAAAGCACCCCTGGGTTAAATTCCTAGTACCAAAAGAGAGAGAGAGAGGGAGAGGGAGTGAGTCACTGGGATTTCAGGGTGAGATCAAGCCTGGATTTTATAATTTTTATGTCAATTAAAAATAATTATTTTTAACTGGGCACAGTGGCACATGCCTACAATCTCAGTGACTCTGTCAGGAGGATTGCAAGTTCAAAGCAACTCAGTCAAGCCCTAAGTAACTTAGCAAGACCCTGTCTCAAAATGAAAATTAAAAAGGGCTGAGGATGTGGTTCAGTGGCTGAGCACCTCTAGTTTCAATCCCTAGTACCAAAAATAAAAATAATAATTTTTTATTGGTGCATTGTAGTTTTACACATATGCGCACATGTTATGACAATATAAGTTGTTACTATTCCTTTCCCAGCACTTCCCCTCTCCCCAATCTCCTTTCTCCACGGATTATGCCCCACCCAACTACACTGGTACAAAGTACATCATAGAGTATTTATACCCCCACTTTTCCTCCTTGCCCTCCCCCACCCCCTCTACATAACTAGACTTCCCCCAGGTTCTATGTTACTCTGAGTTTGATGGGGTGTATTATATAAATTTGACTTTCTCCTGCCCTTTCTTTTATTTTACTAAACTAGCTTCCACATATGAGAAAAAAATTCAACCTTTGGGTTTCTGAGTTTGACTAATTTCACTCAGCATAATTTTCTCCATTTTCATCCATTTACCAGCAAAAGTCATGATTTCATCCTTTTTAATAGCTGAGTCGAACTTCATTGTGTATACATACCACAGTTTCTCAATCCATTCATCCATGGAGGGGCATCTGGGTTGATTCCATAATTTAGCTCATTTAAATTTAAAATTTAGCCTAATTTAATAATTTCATTTTAAAATTAAGAATTTTTCTTTTTTTAATTTAAAAATTTCTTTAAGCAAAATGAAAACAAAAACTCCTGGGCTCAAATGATCCTTCCACATCAGCCTCCGGAATACCTGGGACAACAGGTGCATGCCCCTGCGCCAGGTAAAGGGATCTTATTGCTGGCTTCTTCAACACTGTACAACTCTGCTCCTCCTGCATAGACAGATACAGGGTCTCACTTGAGGAATCCCCCTTCCCCTGCTACTTTCTAAGTTGCTTTGTAGGTTATCTGTAAATTCAAATGTGTTCTAAAAAAATATACTTTCTTAAGAGACAGTTTCCCTAAAAATTTCCCTTGGGCGTCACACCACGAAAATCACCCTAGCAGTAAAGAGAAACAGAAACTTTTCCCATGTAGATTGAATAGCACTTTCAGAACCTCAGCCAAATGCCACAACGCTGTTCACCTCAGCCTGCTGTGTTTCACCAGGGCTGCATTTGATGCCTGGATGACCCTGTGGGGCTAACGTAATATCCATTCAGTAGGGACGCCCCACTTACCTCTCAAGTGAGAATTAGACTTGAGAGACTCTGCTTAAATTCTAGGAGGGGGGTCAGCAGACTACAACCTGTGTGTGGCCAGATTGGGTCTTATTTTCATAAATATATGATGACCAGGTTTTTGTAAATGAATTTTTTAATATAAATAAAGTTTTATTGGAACACTGCCACACTCATTCACTTATATATTGTTTATGACTGCTTTTACACTGTAGTAGCAGAGTTCAGTAATTGCCATAAAAACATAACCCACCAAGGCTAAAAAATATTTGCTCTCTGGCCTCTCGCAGAAAACATTTGCTGACCCTGGTCCAGAGTCACAGTGTGACAGGGCAGACAAACCACTTTCCAAATCCTGCTTTCTGTTTGCTTCCAAATGGTGTTTATGAGGTTGCAAAGGTCCAAATCCAGAAAGATCTTGGCAGCCAAACCATGATCATAACCAATCACAGCTGTTTCCTTCTAAAGTCAATGCGCTTATTAATAGGGAAATATCTTTGAAAATATATTCAGGTGATTTTCTCTTTTGCATTTTCATTTTCTGGTTTCCCCTCTGTTCAGCCAGATGCATCCATACGATCTAAAGGTTTGTAGGAGTTATCACAACAAAAATAGAAAGAGAAAGGAAATAGTTAATATTTTGCTTTAGGCTCCAAAATAAAAATTTCCAGCAAGAACACACACACACACACACACACACATACACACACACACATTTATTTAAATCTAGTTCTGAAATTGAACCCAGGAACACTCTACCACTGAGTTACAGCCTCAGTTTTTTTTTTTATTTTTTACTTAATTTTTAAATTTTCAGATGGGTTCTGTGTTGCCCAGGCGAACATTGAACTTGCTGTCTTGCTGTTTCAGCTTCCCCAGTTGCTGGGATTGCAGGAATATACCACTGTGACTGGCTAAGACAGTAATTTTTTTTCTTTTCTTGTTTTTTTCAGGGCTGAGGACCAAACTCAGGGCCTTGCGCATGCTAGGCAAGCGCTCTGCCACTGAGCTAAATCCCCAACCCCTAAGACAATATTTTTGATAGCCAGATTTTGTTGAGAAAGAGAATTTTAAACAGGTCTTTATTCCTCCTTTTGAATTATCATCACAGAATTCCACATAAGATACATATTAGTCAACCAAGAGAGAAAAAAAAAAAGACAAAGCCTCCCTTTTCTGATCTTGGATCGTGGGAATTATGGAAAGAAGTATAGCAGAGGAAGGAAGAAGGAGTTCAGAGATGTGGTTCAATCTGTCCTCTCTAGGTCAAAATTATGGATAATAAAATACTGAATCCAGAATGCCAGAATTAAAATCTCGGTTTAACCTTGGGCAACTACTTGACCTCTGGTGCATCTTCTTCCTCCTCTTTAAATCGGTGGTAATGACAGTGTGTACATCCCATGATTGTCACGAAAACTAAATAGGGTGAGTATCTGCTATAATGCTTGTCACTATAATTTGGATCTGAAGTGTTCCCCAAAGGCCTATGGGTTAAAGGCTTGGTCAGAGTCTGTGGTGCTATTGGGAGGTGGTGGGACCTACTGGGATGAAGTGAGGTCACTGAGTGTGCCCTTAAAGGGGATGTTGGGGCCCCACCCTTTCTCTCTCTCTTTGCTCCCTGGCTGCCAGGAGGCTGCCATGAATGCTTCTACCAAACATTCCTGCCATTATGTGCTGTTCTGCCACATGTCCAAAACAATTGGGACACATGATCATGAACTGAAATTTCTGAAACCATGAACCCAAATAAACCTTTCCTACTTTTAAGTTCATTTTCTCAGGTATTGTGTCACAGTGGTAGAAATCTGACCAGCACAGTTAATATTACGAGGGGTTGGATGATAGATACTGCTGGTAGATGTTCAAAGGAATACTGAGAAAGGAGTGTGCTCTACATCTCAGTCTTATTTGGGAGTCTGGAAGGAGGTCACCTCAAAAGCTATCCTGCATCCACCTGGCACGGTCATATCAAAGAAGACTATTTGCCAGGAGTGGTGCTGGGCTTGCCTTTCTCCAGTTCTTCCTCTGCATCCCTCAGCTCCCGTAGACTCAGGGAGGAATCAGGAGCTTAAACTGAGTATCTGGAAGGAGATACTCAGAGGGGGTGATCTTGGAGAGCTGTACTGCTGAGCTGTTGCCTCTGGGATACATCCTGTGACGGCCAGGTCACAGGATGGTCCACATCAGCACAAAGGTAAAGATAGGGCATTCAACAAGGGAGAACAGTCCCACGGGTCCTGAAAAGGAAAAAGAGAATGGATCTTGAGTTGTCCTGGCCATAGACATTGAGGGAGGGCATGGGGCAGGCCCAGACTCCCCTTGGCAACCAGCAACTGCAGCCAGCAGAAAGCCTGTTAGAAATACCCAGCATGCAATAAAACAAGCACATGGTCAGAAGTGGGTGAGCAAGACAGACCTCAGGGCTGAAGGGTGCTCAGGAGTGAAAGCAGCCTACACAGGGCGTCTGTGGAGATTTATCCTCAGCCTGACATAATACTGCCCTTCGCTCTGATTGCAGGAGCTTAGGGGTGCAATCTTCATGATAGCTAACAGAAGATGTGGAGCTACAGGAAGGAGATGGGCGGTTACAGGTGTCACAAGACACCTACTAGGGAATTTTAAAGGTGGCTTCCTTCTAGCCTCTTAGTTCCCTGACTTAAGATGACTTCAGGGGCTGGAGCAGTGGCTGGGTCATTACAGCGCTTGCCCGGCATGTGCAAGCACACAGGTTCAAACCCCTGCACCCACGTACACAACTAAGTGTCGGAGCAACGAAAGCCATGTGAAAAACTCAATAAAAATTGATTCTCTCTCTCTCTCTCTCTCTCACTGTCCTTCTCTCTTTAAAAAGAAAGAAAGAAAGAAAGAAAGAAAGAAAGAAAGATGACTTTAAACTTAAGTTATAGTAGGCATGCCCATATTGTATTACAGATTTAACTTTGATGAAAAAGAAGACGTAGATCTAACAAGCCATGCCCCTGTAAGCAGCTCCATAGCAGAACCTAGACAGAAGCCCAAGGACCATCCCTCATCCTACCCATCTCCCATGGGCCTCATGCCATCTTTGGGAGAAAGGGTCAGAAATTTGAAAGACTATTCTATGTAAGCTGGGCTATTTACCACTTTTAAGTTATTAGATTCAACTATGCTTATGAGATTAGACTAAAGCTGAGCTCTCGTCCCATTGTCCAACCCTCTTTCACACGGCTGAATTGTAGGGTGGCAACCTAAAAAGACATTTAACAGAAATAAAGAGATTTTCCTCCCATCCCTCTCTCCATCTCTCTCTCCCTCTCTCTCTCTCTCTCTCCATTTAAGGGTGTTGAGAGTAAATGAGTGACTATGCTTCTTGCCCCCCACCACCACTTTAAACTCTGAATGAGATTTCTTCCCACAAACCCCTCTGGTCATGCGCATTCACACACACACCCACCCCCATACCAACTTGTGCCTAAAATGAGCTCCAGGAACGAAGCCAGAAG
Source organism: Aplodontia rufa (assembly GCA_004027875.1). Lineage (NCBI taxonomy): Eukaryota > Metazoa > Chordata > Mammalia > Rodentia > Aplodontiidae > Aplodontia > Aplodontia rufa. The sequence goes on along the minus strand of PVKS010025654.1, from coordinate 6,774 downwards.
AGTTTTGGGCTCTAAGGTAAACAGGAGGAGAAATACTTTCCAAAAAAAGACTCGCTCCCAGTAGTTTTCTTTTAAAATTAGAGAAAATCCAACCCAGTTGCATGAAAAGGATTTGAAGGTAGAAATTTTCCCTGCTCCTGCTCTCCCTGTCTTTCATAAGGGAGAAGTTATGGGTATCAAACAACATATCAATAAAAATCTATTATTTATTGTTTAAATATTTTGCAGAATAAAGCTTATGCTTTGGAGCCTGTTAGGTAAACTACCATAAAAAAAGAAAAAGAAACTTTTAGGTATAGAAGGAACAAAGCAAAGAACCAGAGAAATCCCTAAACTTCAGTCTGAAGACTGTGCTGACGGCCACTCCGCCCTTTGGACTAGGGACCCTGGTTAGCTCCACCAGTGTGAACTCAGAAAACATCTTCAGGCTGACTTCCAGTTTCCTTGATAAAGACGCAGGATTTCTTTCCCAGTAGTGAAACTACTTACTCAAAGCAAACTGGGTGACCTCAAATGGCTCTACTGGGACTGGAGGGGCATTGGAGATGCTGGTGACAACGATGTCACAACCAACTCAAAAAGCCACCTATGAATGTGCCCGGGCCAGCTGCTGGAGCGCACACACGTGTGTGCATGTGTCCACCTCCCCGAGGGACTGAGGCCAGGATGGGCATCCCGCATCAGCCGGATGAATAGCAGGTCTGTCCTGCCAGCTGTGGGCTCTCTCCCACCCAAGGAAAGCGGCAGAGGCAGACAGCAGAGTCTGGAGGAGCCCACACAGTCTGTAACTGGCACCTGGTGTGTGTGAAGGAACTTGAGGGCAGAAAGATGGAATCAGAACGAGAAATCACCGACCTTCAAGTAAGTTCTGTCTGGGAGAGAGAAGGGCAATTGGGAACAGAGGTTAAGCTGGAAGAATAAAGAATTGATATTTTGGTTGCTTGACATTCTCCCCCTCCCCTTTCTCCAAATTCCCCCTAGGCTTTTTCTCTTTATTCCCTTTTTATCTCCATTTTCCCATCTGTTTCTTCACTTGTCTTGAAATATGTGAAAACTGGATTGTTTAAATCCCTCTTGGCCTCCGCTTCCTCTTGTCAATCAAAGAGCTAATTAGATCTGTGTTACCAGAAAATGACTTCACTTTCTGTGCAGTGCTTTTCCCAAAACCCCAGGACAGTCGAGACTATTTGAGAGCTGCCAGGCAGTTCTCTGGAGACAAAAGAAGATATGAGTTTGGGGGTTGGAAGGGAGGCAGCTGGCCAACTTTGCATTTTACAGGTTGGAAAAAAACAAACAAACTGGAGTCCTTCCTCACCTTCCTGCACAGAGCTCTCTCCTGTGCAGGACAGAAAGCATGTCATTCAGACAGAGCAACTGAGAGGACAACATAAGCTACTAGGAACAGGGAGAGCTGAGGTCCCTGCGTACTGGGGACAAGACATGCTTAGAAGACACCTGAGAGTCCAACCCACCAGCATAGGGAAGGGAATAGAAGCTTCTGGTTGAGAGCAGAGTCGGGTTGCTGGAATCTGTATTCCCTGACTCTCTGTCAATCAAATAGAGTAGAATCAACCTTCCTATAGTTGTCACAGAGGTTGTATGAAAACTTTTCACAGAGCCTGACAGAGAGCAGAAAAGGACTTTTTTATTCTTTTCAAAATATTTTATTTTTTATTAAGGAATTGAGTTATTCTTCAATCATAACTGTAGATAAAGTAACAAAATGATATGCATATATTTTTTAAAACCAGAATTACCCCAGGGATTCCTGCCTATTCTCCCTTCTCCCACTTGTCCCCTCTCCCCACTGCATATCTATGATTGCCCTAGTAACACTACGCCTTTGCTGGGTCTAATACAAGAGGTTGACCACCTTTCACCCAAGCCTGGGTTTAGCTCCAGCCTCCACAAATGAGTGAAAACATTCGATCTTGACTCTTGACTCTCTGGGTTTGGCTAACTTTGCAAAGCATGATTTCTTCCATCCTCTTCCATTACCTTCAAAGGTTGCAATTTGGTTGTTTCTCATTGCTAAGGAGAACTCCATGGTATGTATATCACAGTTTTTGGATCCATTCATCCAGTGATGGGCATCTGGGTTGCTTCCATAATTTAGCTATTTTAAATTGAGCTGCTATGAGCATAGATTTTGCTGTATCGCTGTAATGTGCTGATTCTAACTCCTCTGGGAAAATACCCAGAAGAGGGATAGCTGGATCGTATGGTGGGTCCATCTCTAATTTTTTGAGGATTTTCCACACTGCTTTTTAGAGTGGCTGTACCAGTCTGCAATTCCACCAACAGTGTGCTAGTGTTCCTATCTCCCCACAACCTCTCCAGCATCTGTTATTGTTTATATTCTTCATTTTTGCCAATCTGACTGGAGTGAGGTGAAATCTTAATGAGTTTTGATTTGCATTTCTCTGAGTACTAGTGATTTAGAGCCCTTTCTCATGTATTCATTGGCTTGATCAGTTTCCACTGTTGAGAAGTTTCTATTTAGATCTTTGTCCCATTTATTGATCAGATTGTTTTTGATGCTAAGTTTTTTGAGTACTTTGTAAATTCTGGATATTAGTTCCTTGTCAAAAGAATCACAGGCCATGATTATCTCCCATTCTGTGGGTTGTCTCTTGACAATTTTGACCATTTCCTTAGCTGTCAAAAGCTTTTTAGTTTACTGGCATCCCACTCATTGATTTTTTTACTTTAATTATTTCACTTTGGGGGTCTTGTTGAGAAAGTCTTTGCCTACTCCCAAATGCTGGAGTGTTGATCCTAACTTTTCTTCTAGCAGTTGTATAGTAGCTTATATAGTATAGTGACTTAATTCCTAGATCCTTTATCCATTTTGATTTGATTTTTGTGCAAGATGAGAGATAAGGATGTAATTTCAACTTTCTGCAAGTGGCTGTCCAGTTTGTCCAGCACCATTTGTTGAATAGGCTGTCTCTCCTCCATGTTGTATTTTAACCCCCTTTATCAAAGATCAGATGTTTAAAGATTTGTGGGTTTGTCTCAGAGTCTTCTATTCTATTCCATTGGTCTTCAGTCCTATTTTGATACCAGTACCATGCTATTTTTGTTATTACAGCTCTATAGTATAGTTTTAGATCTGGTATTGTGAATCCACCTGTTTTGTCTTTCTTGCTTAGTAATGTTTTGGCTATTCTGGGTTTCTTGTTGTTCCAAACAAATCTGAAAATTGCTTTTTCTATATCTGTAAAGAATGACATTGGTATTTTGATGGGGATTACATTGAATCTATATGGTGTTTTTGGCAGAATGGCCATTTTAATTATATTAATTCTGCCTAACCAAGAGTGTGAAACACCTTTCTATCTTCTCAAGCTTTCTTCAATTTCTTTCTTCAGTGTCCTATAATTTTCATTATAGAGATAGAAGAGGACTTTTGAGATCAAGAATTTTTGATCCTGAGCTGGGCACAGTGGTGCACACCTGTAATCCTAGCAGCTCATGAGGCTGAGGCAGCAGGATCACAAGTTCCAAGCCAGCCTCAGCAATTTAGCAAGGCCCTCTTTGCAAGACCCTGTCTCAAAAACATTTAAAAGTGGGGCTGGAGTAGTAGCTCAGCTGTTATGGTGCTTGCCTAGCATACATAGGTTGTGAGTTTGAACAGCAGCACCACATATACAAGTGTCAGAGCAACAAAAGACACATGAAAAATTAATTAAAATTAATTCTCTCTCTCTCTCTCTCTCTCTCACTGTCCCTCTCTCTTAAAAAAAAAAATGGGGGCTGGAGCAGTGGCTCGGCAGTTACAGTGCTTGCCCAGCATGCACAAGTACACAGGTTCAAACCTCAGCACCCACGTACACAACTAAGTGTCAGAGCAACAAAAGCCATGTGAAAAACTCAACAAAAATTGATTCTCTCTGTCTCTCCCTCTCATGGTCTCTCCTCAGGACTTACTGATCCCTCTTCCTGGAATACTCTTTCCCTGGCTTGTCCCTTGTCTCGCTCCTTCTAGGACAAACAGTTCTCAGCTCAAATGTGATTGCCTTAGGAAGATCTTCCCTGACCCACCCCCTCCCCAATTTATCTTTATCATTTGTTGTATCTCCTCCATAGCACTGCTGACCATTGAAAGTTATTCATCATTTATTATCTATCACTCTTCACTAGAAGGTAAGCTCCATTTAAGTGGCTCTGCCTCGGTTGATTTGCTGGGTCCCTAGGGCACTGAACAATGCTCAGTATTCAGTAAGTGCTTGGAAAACATTTGTTAAATGAATGAGTTAAGGAAACCGTGAGTTACAGGAGATCAGTAGTAGGCATAAGAATGTTCAATCAAGTCCTTGACAGAATTAGGACTCCAAGCCTGATCGTGTGAGGTGTGTTTTCTTTTCACTTCACTAGTTCATGCCTCCATTGGATCCTGAGAAGCTAAGGGAAGAGTATTGCTCATTTTCAGCACCTGAAGAACATATTTCTTATGTGCCGATGGGTAAAACCATCCTGAGTTAGAGCCTATGGATTTCCACTTGAATGAAAGATTCCGGAGGGAAGAGAAAGGTAGAATGAAGAAGGAATTGTCACTTTGGTGAAAGATAGGTGAATGTGTCTATTCTCATGAAATCCAAATGAAAGACTTGATCAATGGCTCTATCTCTAGCAGGTGGCTAAAAAGTTAGCATAGCTTTCTCTTCTTCCTTAAAGTCATTCTCTTTCTTAATACTAGCTTTTATTAATTTTGAGTCAGGGTCTTGCTAAGTTGCTTAGGGCCTCGATAAATTGTAAGGCTGGCTTTGAACTTACCATCCTCCTGCCTTAGCCTCCTGAGCCACTGGGATTACATAAGTGTCTGCCACCATGCCTGGCTTAATATACTAGTTTATTTTAGTCTATATATTCACATCTTCTTTTGCTCATTTGTTGGTTTAGTTGGTTATCCATTATTTTCTGCAACTTTCTGTTCAGCTCTCTGGATAAAATTAGAACTTGAATCCGTTGGGAACTGCGGTCTTCCAAGTAGGCAAATTTTGGTGAAAGACAGGTGAATGTGTCTGTTCTCACGAAATCCAAATGAAAAGCATAAGCTCTAGAATATTATATACTGAATAAATATTAGTTCTTCCTCTGTTTTTCTTTGATGGTTTTCTGGAGGTGGTAAATTGGCTGTGGCGAAGTCATATCAGACATTCATTCAACTAATATTTACTGATCAATGATTACACATTTCATTCCCTGTTTGCTAGGCATATAGTTTTATTCTGTCTTTGTAACCCAAGACTAAGTCTTAAACTTGTGTGTTATTCATCCCTAGAAGATTGAGAAGAAAGTATATGAGTGAACCATTGTTTTTTACCCTGTTATTTGAAAAACTCCTTGAAGCCTCAGTTCAAATAATGAAGCACTGAAACCGTATAATATTGCCCTTCCTTTACCATATAAATATGGCTCTTCCCTTGTGATACTGATCCTGGAGATTTCACTGATGTACATAGATCAACTGCTATTAATCACAACCCCATCACCAAAACAAACCAAAGAAAGAACAAATATTTATTGAGCTTCAACACAGTACTAAGTGCCTATTTAATTAAACAGGGTCCCTGATTTTAGGAAGCTTATAATTAAATGGAAAAAAATACATACAACAATCGTATTTTTAAAAAGCTATTTAATTAAACCAGTTCCTCCCAAAAATGTGGTACAGTTATCACCAGGGGGGTAGTAAAGGTGCTAACGATGACTGACAGCTTTTTTTTTTTTTTTTTTAAGAAAGAGTGCCAGGGGTTGGGGATTTAGCTCAGTGGCAGAGCCTTGCCTAGAATGTGCAAGGCCCCGAGAGAGTTGGGTCCTCAGCGAGAGAAAGAGAGAATCAATTGTATTATTTTATTTAGTTTTTCATGTGGCTTTCGTTGCTCCGACACTTCATTGTGCAGGTGGTGCTGGGATTTGAACCTGCGTCCTCACAATTGCCAGGCAAGCGCCATTCTAGCCCGACTGACATCTTTTTATTGTAACGGTTACCTTTGTTGCTTTAACGTGTGTTGGAAAAACATGAAATCACCAAACCTGTGATTTCAAGATTCTTATTATTGCTTCAAATGAGGTTAAAGTGAGTGATGCAGTGTGATTTAACACCTCTGTGAAGTCCTCCAGAGTGACGTGGGCCACACGCTGCCTGCTCTCAGTAGTTGTCTGTCTTAACTATTCCAAAGTGTGGTGGTGTGGCTGCTGTGGATCACAGGGATATGCATCTGTTCATGTCCTGCTGCTTTCTTTTCATTAGGACATTAAAATCATGAACACAGCACGATGTAAGTTTGGGAAACTCCAATCTAAAAAAATATTCACTGGAGAGTCAGTAATCCATGTTGTGCGGTGTTTCCTTAGGTCAGAACCTGTGAGACCAGGCTGTTAATAGTGGAACTGCTGGGTGTGAAAGACTGAAATGCGGCTGCCTCCTCCAGCTGAATGTCTGGAACTTCTGCTGTCCCACCATTGAGACTTGCCCTTAGCGCAAGCCCTGCCAGGGAGCTCAGGCTACTCAACGCCCATGCTCTGGACTTGACTAAGCTGTTCATCTTTCTCTACCTACCATTGTCTGGATGTGTGAAAGATCTCCCTTCAAGAAGGGAGTTCAAGGGGGCTGGAGCGGTGGCTCAGTGGTTACAGCGCTTGCCCGGCATGCACAAGTACACAGGTTCAAACCCCAGCACCCACAAACACGGCTAAGTGTCAGAGCAACAAAAGCCACGTGAAAAACTCAATAAAAATTGATTCTCTGTCTCTCTCTCTCTCTCT